>JAMALN010000116.1:0-59699 GCA_023630115.1 Cutaneotrichosporon sp. PK4640
GGACGTAGCGGGCCGCACGCGACGTGTCGGGCATACCGAACGAGGAGCGGGTCATGCCGCGCGCAATGGCGTACGCGCTCAGCAGCTCCTCCCACCCGACCTTGCCGGTGCCGCTGTCCTCGATCTCCTTGACGTCGATGCGGATGCCGTACGTCCCCTCGAGGATGGCACGGGGAACGCGGCGGCACACGAGGTCCGCGGGCGCCGAGTACTCACGCATCTGGTCGATGGGGAGGACGCCGTCGCACACGAGGTCAGCCTGCGTGTTGGCAAACTGGGGGAACACGAGACCGGGGCAGTCGCACAGCGTAATGTCCTCGGTGAGGACGAGCGTCTGGAAGTGCTTGGTCTTGCCGGGCGTCGCCGAAACCGAGACCTTCTTGGCGCCGATGAGGGCGTTGATTGTCGACGACTTGCCGACATTCGGGTAACCGACAAGACCGATCATGAGCTTGGTCGGGTTCGGGTCGCGCTCAGTCGCAAAGTCCGAGAGGGGCGGGGCGGAGGTGATGAACAGGTGCTCGAGCTCTGCGACAGAGAGGACGCGCGTGCGGTCGGATTCTGGCTCGGTGGGCTTGGCCTCCTTGGGCTCCTCCGCCTCCTCGAGGGTCGTCCGCTTGAGCTCCTCCACAATGTCGTCGGCAATCTCCTCGTCCTCCTCCTCGTCCTCCTCGGTGGCGCGCTGCTTGCCCTTGTTCTTGGGCACGGGCTCGTCCTCGTCGTCCTCCTCGGACAGATCCTCGTCCTCGGAGTCAAAGTCAGACTCGTCCTGCATCCGACGCTCCTTCTCCTCGAGCTCCTCCTGCGCCGCCGCGGCCGCAACGGCCGAGAAGAAAGCGTACTTGATGCCCGCCTTCTCAAAGTAGTCGGCCCACATGCAACGCTGCTCATAGGTAAGCAGGTCCGACTTGTTGATGAGCAGCAGGTTCCGCCTCTTGCCCTTGCCGGGGACCGTGTTCTCGTCGCCGAGCTCGTCGCTCCCAACGTCGAGGACGTACTCCTCGAGGTCAGCCGAGCGGAAGCCGAGGGGGTTGCGCGCGTCGACAATCTGCACGACGAGGTGCGAGCGCTCGATCACACGCCACAGCTGCCGCCAGAGCTGGATGTTGCGCTCAAAGGGCGTCAGCAGCAGCGAGCTGTCCTCGGCGAGCTGGGCGAGCTGCCGGCGCCAGTCGAGGAACGACTCGCGCTCCTGCTTCTCGAGCTCTAGGCGGGTCGTCGCGCGCGTCCAGGGCGGTCGCCGGGGCACGTGCAGGTCCTTCCGCGCCTCCTCCTGCTTCTGTTCGACGCGCTTCTCCTCGGCCGCAGTGAGGAGGTAGGGGTTGGCCTGGGGCATCACGCCGCCGACCTGCTGGATAATGCGGATCTTGGAGCGTTCTGGTGTCAGCTGAACGCCAAGGCAGGAGAGCTGAGGCAGGCACGAGTCGCCACTCACCGGTGGTGAAGTCCTGGTCGGCGAGCGCGGCGTTGGCGAGGAACTCGTCGAGGTCGCGCTCGTGAGTCACGGACGCGAGCGGGTTGTTGTCGTCCAGCGAGTACTGCTGTCAGCTCGGGACCTCGACGGTAGCTCACCAGCTGCGACTCTTTTGGCGCATAAGCCTCCTTGGCCTTGCGGTTGATGAGGGCCTTGCCGAGGCCGGCGCCCGAGGGCTTGGTACGCGGTGGCTTCTGTCAGCTGACTCGGACTCGTCTGCAGCCGAGCTCACCATGGTGCTTCGGCGTGAGTTTTGTGCGTTGTGGGCGATGATGACTGACGCCGCCCAAGATTTTGGAAACAGTGCGGGGTGGAGGAAGTCACGTGGTCTGATTAGGATGGCGTTCGGCAGCGCATTAGACTAGAATAGCCCCGCTAATGTGCTTGCGATTAGGAGTGTTTTTGCAGAACGGAGATGGTCGGAGCGCGATGAACCGCGTCGAGATTACTTCGGTGACTACACATACATCATGAGCCGCCATCTCGCCCGCCAGATCCGCCTCCCCCGCGTGCAGGTCCGCGCCATCTCCAACGCCGCTGGCGCCCCCGGCGCGACGCTCGGCTCGGCGCAGCCCGCCCAGCCTGCGCAGCCCGCGGCGCCTCAGGCGCCCCAGGCCGGCGCGACCCTCGCGTCGTCTCCCGCTGCCGGCCCGAGCCAGCCGCGCACCACCCACTTTGGCTTCCAGGAGGTCAACGAGACGGACAAGGAGACGCTTGTCGGCTCGGTCTTTTCCTCGGTCGCGTCCAAGTACGACGTGATGAACGACTCCATGTCGCTCGGCATCCACCGGCTGTGGAAGGACGACTTTGTGAGCAACATGCTCCCCCGCCTCCCCTCCAGCGTGCACCGCAACCCCGCGCGCCCCGGCGTCGCTCCCGCGCCCGAGGCGCCGAACCCGACCTTCAAGTGTCTTGATGTGGCCGGTGGGACGGGCGACATTGCGCTGCGTATCCTCGACCGCGCGCGCGAGAAGTTTGGCTCCCGCGACATCGAGGTCGAGGTCGTCGACCTCAACCCGGACATGCTGCACGAGGGGCGCAAGCGCGTCGCCCAGACCATGTACTACAACAGTGAGCTGCTGCAGCTGCCAAGCTGACCCCAGCCCCCCAGATCACGTTCACGCACGGCAACGCGCAGGACCTGCCCGCGCACATCCAGGACAACTCGATCGACCTGTACACGATCGCGTTCGGGATCCGCAACTGCACATCGCTGCCCGCCGTGCTCTCCGAGGCGTACCGCGTCCTCAAGCCCGGAGGCCGCATCGGCGTCCTCGAGTTTGGCAAGGTGTCCAACCCCCTGCTCAAGGAGGTGTACCGCCAGTACTCGTTCCAGGTCATCCCCGTCCTCGGCCAGGTCATTGCCGGCGACCACGCCAGCTACCAGTACCTCGTCGAGAGCATTGAGCGGTTCCCGCCCCAGCCCGAGTTTGCGCAGCTCATGCGCGACGCTGGCTTCCAGACGGGCGCGATGCGCGAGGGCAAGGGCGGCGCCTGGACGGACTACACCTTTGGCGTCGCCACCATGTGGACCGGTGTCAAGGCGTAAGCAATAGAGCATGCATCACTTCTTAGAGCGGCATGGTGAGGGAGTTGTGGTGATGTGAGTTGCGGTTGGGGACTAGTATGGGAACTTGCTTCTCTGGTCAGCGATTGGAGGTTTCGGTGACGAGCGCGTACACTTCCACTCGCGACAAACGGCACGCTCCCAGGCCCCCCTCCGCTGGTATACAGACACCTATGCATGCGTTGTAGTCTACTCGCTCCACATCACAGATACAATCCCGCAGGCTGTATGTCAGCGCTGACCCTGGTCGTCGCGGTAGCACGGCACTCACCGTGTTCTCGTCCTTGCGGTAGAGGACCTTCTCGCGCGCCTGCGTAAAGTCCTCCTTGGTCACGCGCATGCGACGCTCGCGGAGCGCAAGGAGACCCGCTTCGGTACACACAGCCTTGATGTCGGCACCCGAGAGGTCGTCCTTGGTCATGACGAGCTCCTCGAGGTCGACGTCGTCGGCGAGCGACATGCGCGACGTGTGCAGCTTGAAGATGTGACGCTTGGTCTTGGTGTCGGGGAGGGGGAATTCTGATGTCAGCTGCGATGAGTGCGATCAGCTTACCGATCTTGCGGTCGATACGCCCGGGACGGATAAGTGCGGGGTCCAGAGACTCGATCTGATGTCAACTTGGATGGTTGTGTTGAGCTCACCCGGTTCGTCGCCATGATGACCTTCACGTCGCCACGCTCGTCGAAGCCGTCGAGCTGGTTGAGCAGCTCCAGCATGGTACGCTGGATCTCGCGCTCGCCGCCCGACGTCGAGTCGTAACGCTTGGTACCGACAGCGTCGATCTCGTCGATGAAGACGATACTGGGCGCGTGCTCCTCAGCGACGCGGAAGAGCTCGCGCACAAGCTTGGGACCGTCACCGAGGTACTTCTGGATAAGCTCGGAGCCGACGATACGGAGGAAGGTTGCCGAAGTCTGGTTGGCGACGGCCTTGGCGAGCAGCGTCTTGCCGGTACCGGGCACACCGTACAGAATGACACCCTTGGGTGGCCGGATGCCCATCTCCTCGTACAGCTCGGGGTGGGTGAGGGGCAGCTCGACACTCTCCTTGATCTCCTGGATCTGGGTCTCGAGACCACCGATGTCGGCGTAGCTCTCAGTCGGTGCCTTGTCGAGCTTCATGACCGAGACCATGGGGTCGGTGTCGTCCGCGAGCACACCGACGATGGCATGCGTCTTGTGGTGGAGCAGCACCGAGCAGCCGGGCTCGAGGAGGTCCTTGTCGACAAACGACATGATGCCGACGTAGTGCTCTGGCCCGTTGCCGACTGACACGATGGCGTGGTCATCATCGATAATCTCCTCGAGGGTGCCGACACCCATGGGCAAGCCGCGCAGCTCGTCAACGCGTGTCCGGTCCGCCGCTGTCCGGTCCTCGCCCGCCGTCAACGCCGCGTTGGTCAGGAACTCCTCCTCGAGCAACAAGTAGTCCTTGATGCGCTCCATCTTGAGCATCTTGAGCTTGCACCGCGTCGTGGGGTACACAGGCGGGAGGCGGGTCGCCGCATCCGGTCCGCGCTTCTTCTTCTTGCCGACGCGCGTGGGGACGGGAGGCTCCCACTTGGGCGCCTTCTTCTGCGTTGTCAGCGGCAATCGTCCGTGGTGCGGCGTACCTTGTCGTCCTTCTTGTCGCCTGGGCCCTTGCCGCTTGAAGGAGCCTGTCCCTGGGCGTTAGCTGGGAATGTGGAAGACGTAGCTATTCCGAGTGGTTGCTCACCATGATGAGTGTTGATGTATAGAGTGTTGTTGTGGTTGATGACGACCTCGAGCTGGCCTTCACCCAGCATCCCACACCACAGGTCAACGACGAACGCGCGTCTCCGTCATTCCCATTTTGCTCCCGCCTATCACCACGTGCACTCCTGCTCATTCTTTGCCACGTCACTGGTACATCATGTGATAGAGTGATGTCAGATTAGCGGAAGTATATTTGTATTTGTTTGCCACCCACTTGTAATGGAAGGTGGGGTGCCGTTTCAGGTAGGGAGGCATGCACCCAACAGATGGTCTCAAACACACACACAAGCCAACTCGGTCGTCATCTACATCTCCTTCCTCACAGTCACCCTCTCTCCCGCTCCTCTCTCTAGCTCTCTAGCTCTCTGTCTCTCTCTCTCTCTCATTCACTCGCTTCATCTACACACGCGCCGACGCGCTCGACTCGACCACCTACCAGAGAACAACCGATAGCCCGCCATGTTTGTTCTCAAATCTCGTGAGTGACATCACAACCATCGCATGCAGCTTATTGACCTCGCAGTGTTCGGGACGATGTGGGGTATGTCTCGCCTCTTCATCACGCACTCACATACAGGAAACCCCTCCAACCCCGAGTTGATTCAGATCCCCGCAGGCCAGCTCTACCTCGTCCGGCCCGATAGCATCAAGGGCTCCCGCGAGTGCATGTGCGTGCAGATCATGGCCTTGAAGGCCTTGTATTGAGAGCGCCACTGACGTCCAGCTTCAAGGACTGCGTCGCCACTATCCGCCGCACCAGCGTCGAGTTCCAGTACCAGCTGGTGGTTACCCGCGCATACGAGGAGGGCGAGGAGCAGCTGCTCGAGGAGGACGCAGAGAGTGGGTGCTACGAATGCTCTGGTTCAGCACTGACGACAGGCGACGATGAGCGCGTCTTCTTGATCGACCATGCTCTCGGGTTCCGCTTCGGGGCCTTGGACGGTGATGCCACCTTCGCGTGGAGGGACCTGAGCGGCGACGAGGGCGACCTCTGGGAGTTCATCGCAAACAAGGTGCGTGCGCCACGCGGTCCATCGCTGATCTCAGAATGTCGGAAACGCGACGTCCAAGTTGTTCGAGGTCACGCTCTTACAGTGCATCTACGAGAGGGTAGGTCGTGGTGCAGACGATCGCTCACTGTAGAAATACTCGCAGTCGCACGACCTTGCCAGCGAGGAGGACCTCGAGGAGCTCAAGTACTTGGAGGAGCCCAAGCCGAGGTCGGCGCAGTCGTCGCCCAAGAAGGTCGCGAACTCGGTCCCCACTCCTGCACCCCTGGCAGTGGCGGCGGCGGCTGCGTCCTCTGCTGCCGTGGTTGCCCCTGCGGAGCCCGAGGAGCACGACGACGAGGAGGCGGAGGAGGGCGAAGACCCCTTTGAGGGCATCCCGATCCTCCACCGTGCGCCGGCAGAGCTCTACCTCTTCGACCTGGACGCCGATGTCTTCGTCATTCAGGAGAAGGAGGTCAGCGTCGACATGGCGTCGAACGGCGACTATGACAGTGAGTGGCCCGTGTTTGGACGGATCTGACAACAGCGTGGCTGATCGTTCGCAAGAACAAGACGCCGTTCATCTCGCTCCCCATCGACTCCGAGATGAACCCTCGCTTCGACATTGCGAACCGGGCGTTCATGTTCACGTTCCGCGAGAACGACAGTCACCAAAGCATGACGTGGTGCTTCCGCTTTACTGAGGACGTCTTCCCCGAGTGGAAGGACAAGTTTGCCATCTACATGTGGGAGAACAACAACAAGACGCCCTACGCCAAGGAGAAGCCTGTCGAGCAGCGCTACATCCAGGACGCGTACGGCGACGGCGACATCGAGATGGGCGACGCCGAGGAGGAGGCAGAGGCCGAGCCCGAAGAGGAGGAGGAGGACTACTCCGAGCACGAGGAGGAATACGAGGAGGAGGACAGTCAGGACGAGGCATTCGGCCGCGAGAGCAAGAACGAGATGCTGGCCGTTGGCTACAAGAACGACATGTCCTTCGTCACGCGCGGAAACATGATCGGCGTCTTCGCACACGACCGTGACAAGGTCAAGTTCCGCACCGCCATCGACCGCATCAAGGGCAGCGACGGCAAGAACTTTAAGCCCAACAAGGTGAGCACATCGCACATCGCAGCTGACCCCAGATCATGCTGCACAACCAGGACGCCGACATGCTCATGCTCGACCCCATGCAGAAGAACTCGGTCTACCGCATGGACCTCGAGTACGGCAAGATTGTCGACGAGTGGAAGGTGTCGGACGACCTCGAGGTGAACAACATCATCCCCGAGTGCGTACCTGTTTCGTGAATTGTGCAGCCGCTGACGGTAGCTCCAAGTACGCCCAGATGAACCCGCAGCAGACCCTTATCGGCCACTCGCGCAACGGCATCTTCCGCATCGACCCGCGTGTGTCTGGCAACAAGCTCGTCGAGTCGCAGTTCAAGCAGTATGTGTCGAAGAACGACTTCTCGTCAGCTGCGACTACAGAGTCGGGGAAGCTTGCGGTGGCTTCCAACAAGGGTGACATCCGCCTGTTTGACACGATCGGCAAGAATGCCAAGACTGCGCTTCCGGCCCTCGGTGACCCGATCATCGGTGTCGATGTGTCAGCCGACGGACGATGGGTTGTGGCGACGTGCAAGACGTACCTGCTGCTTATCGACACTCTTATCGGGGATGGTCGGTACAAGGGGTCGCTCGGCTTCGACCGCAGCTTCCCCGCGGACAGCAAGCCCATTCCCCGTCGCCTGCAGCTCAAGCCTGAGCACGTGGCGTACATGGAGGGCTCGGTTTCGTTCACGCCGGCGCGCTTTAACACCGGCATAAACGAGGCCGAGAAGACGATCGTGACGTCGACGGGCAAGTACATCATCACCTGGAACTTCCGCCGCGTCAAGAAGGGTCGTACCGACGATTACCAGATCAAGGTGAGGCTGGGACAGCGCCGAGGTAGGAAGTAGCTGACGTCAGAAATACGACTCGCGCGTTGTGGCCGACAACTTCAAGTATGGCGCGGACAAGAACATCATTGTGGCGCTCGAGCACAATGTGCTCATGGCCAACAAGAGCCAGCTCACCAAGGCGACGCGCAGCTCTCTTGCGCCATCGCGTGCCTCGCTTACGACTCCCGTGTCTAAGCTGCGCCAAGGTGGCGACTCTCACAGCTCGATTGTAAACAGCCCTTACTGAGTGAGCGTTAGCCCGAGCCCGAGCAAGAGTGAAGTTGGTTGGTTTGCATGGTTATCCAAAGTAGAGCTATAATTTACAACGAGGTTTGTAGTTGGTGAGGGAACGATGACGGTGATGATTGCTGCTACTGGCGATGCTAGTCTAGGTCTAGGAGGGGGGAGATAGGGCGGGGTACAACTAGAGACGACGTCGATGAATGGATGGATGGTGGATGAGAGACTATGCAACAAGGTTCAAAGTTCAACAAGGTGGCGCTGGGATTGGAGTGATGGGAGCGATGGCGTTGATGGCGTTGATGGCGTTCGGGGTTTGAACGGGAGGTGACTACCCTCTGGATCGATGTCGACACGATATTGGCGAGGTCCGGTCCGATTGCCGCGGTGCCACTTTGCGGGTGTGCCGATCTCAGGGTTTGCCCATGGGGTTCCGGGCGCGGGGGTGGGGGACCCTAGGCGGGGTTGGAAAACCGTGGCAGGGCAATGCCACTGTGGAAAATACTCGGTCGGAATCTTGCCGAGCGGCCCGGCCATCTGCCGTGTTGAGCGCCAGCCCCGGTGAGCGCGGGGGGCGGGGGTGGGGAGTGCGTTCCAAGCGAGCGAGCGTTACTCGTCGGTGATCATGGCCTCGGCGGCGTCCTCGTCCGTCTCGTACTGCGGCGCCGGGGCGGGCTGCTGGATCTGGAACTGGAAGGTCGCGACGGCCGGCTGCTTTTCGCCGCTGAAGAACGAGAAGGCGGGCTTGGCGTCCGGGCGGAAGGCGGCCCACGCGTCCTCCTTGGGCGTGTTGTGGAGGGGGGCAAAGGCGTCGCCGGCGAACGCGGCCTCGAGGTCCATGTCCTCGTCGTACTGGATGTGGTGGGTGTGCGCCTCGTACGGCGGGGCGGGGCTCTCCTCGCGGATGTAGTAGAGGGGCTGGTCCTGGTACGAGGCGGCGAAGGAGGGGGCGGGGACGGAGATGGAGCCGCGGTGCGCGGAAGGGGAGGCCGGGAGGGCGCGGGCGAGGGAGGCCTTGAAGGACTCGAGGTCGTAGGACTCCTGCGAAACGTGCATCCCGCCGTTGAGGGTTGCGATGAGGTCGTCCATGATAAGGGTGTGGTGGGGTGGTGGGGGTGGTGGTGGGGAGGTCGACTGGGAGTAGTCGAGGGGAAGCACGATGTGGTCGACGGTGTCAACGTCTAGGCAGTCTAGTGGTCTAGGTGGCGCGATGGCAGATGATGATGGTGATGAGAGACAAGAGACAAGCGAGAGGGGAGGCAAGACTTATGGCAGAAATGGGAGGTGATAGCCGCCGCCGACTTCACCGGTGGGCTCGTCCTGGGCGGACGTCCGGCCCCACCCTGGAGGCCAGTCCACCCAAAAAGTCACCGGTGACTCGGGGTTCCCGGGCCGACACCAGTTGTTTGCCCTATTCCCCGCCCGGACGGCTCCGCAAAAATCCAAGACACTGCACGCACTCGACGCCAGAGATAGCACGTTGTCGCGATAGTGCAACCAGCTTGCACAATGGCGCGGCCGAACGCCACTGCGCGGCCTGTGCGCCAGCTCGCTAGCCGTGGCGAGCGAGGCAATGTCGATCCGGCTGTGCCACGGCTGTCTCACTTCTGCATGGGTGCATCTGTCCTGTCTGCGAGTGCAAGCACGCTATCGTGCAGCGGCGGGCGGCGGGCGGCGAATTAATTTTATGCTCGCCTGCATTTTGCTGCTTGAGCGCTGCTCTACCCGCATGACGCTGGGCTCCACTCCGGTCTGACGCCGGGGTGTGCTCATGTGCGAGGACTGCATGATGCATGCATCCTTGCATGGGCATGGCCCGGGCCGGATAGGGAGATGGCACAGCCGGACAAGCAGAGGATAAGGGAGTGGGCCGGGTCGATCAGCCCGACTGTAGGCTGTGTTCGGCAGGTCTCGGAAGCTCGGGCATGTGCGCACTTGCGACTCCCAAGACTGGGCCATGACGCTCCACTGCTCGGGTCTGGCCCACGCTGCTAGCGCGCCCACATGCCATTGTCGTGCGGCATGTCAGTCTGGCATGCGGGCCTGGTGGGCGCGTGGGCACCATTGCCGACTCACGTTTGCCGCTGCTGCCTCCACTCCACTTCTCCGCCTCGCCCACTCTGCTATTCCTCCCACGACGCCTGCGTGCCGCGGGGAACAGATACTGTGGCCATGGAAGTTCCGGTGCTGGGCGTCATCGGGGTGGGCGTGACTCCACCATGCCGGTAGTCTTGATTGCAGTTAGTCGACTCAGTGCGACCTGCGAAGCCGGATGCCGGAACAGACGCCGAACGGATCGCCGGATAAGCCATACTCTGCGGCGCTAGCCGCCACGCTCATCGCCGCCGCGCGGTCTTGTCATCATCAGTCTGCACATCGCTGCATACTGTCTCCGCTCCAAACCACTGCCGTATACACTGCTACACATGCATGAGTCGATTGTACACAGCCGAGGTCTCTTGGTGTTGCCGGGGCGGCGTATCTCCAAAGCTATATCCACCCGTCCACCCTCAGCCACCTATTCTGCCTTGTTCTGCCGTCTTTTGTCGGAGTCTCTCATCCGTCACATGCACTTCCTAGCCGCCGGCTCCAACTGCCGCGGTAAACCGGACGGCTCGCTGCCGTCGCGTGGTCAACCCGTGGCTCCCCTCACATGAACATGCCCCCACCCCCGCCAAACCCTCCCCCGCCCCCGCGCCCACCGCCAAACCCACCGAGCCCGCCGAATCCTCCGCCCATACCGGGCCCGCCAAGGCCACCGCCACCACCACCGCCGCGACGCGGGCCGAAGCGCCCACTGAGGTCTGGCCCGTGCTCGCCTGGAGGGGGCAGCTCGTCGCCCCACTCCCGGTCGCCCACGCCAAAGCCGCCAAGAGGGTTGCCGCCCGCAGAGGGGAAGCGCGGGCCGAGCGGGCCGCCGGGCCCAACCGGGTCCCACCGAGCACCAGGGGGGTTAATGCTGCCACCCGGGCCCTGCTCCTGCCCGCCGCCACGCCGGCCATCGAACAGGGGGTGGTTGAAGTCTACCAGCATTCCGCCGCCGCGGTCGACATCCGGGCGGTTGAATCCCGGGCCGGTACGCCCACCAAGTGGGTCCAGGTCGCGGTGGCCTATCGATGCAGCCGGGACCCCGGCGGGCGGGGCAGCGGGGTGCAGGGGGTCGACGAGAGGCGAGGGGCGCGCGGGCCCCCCGCTGGGCTCGGGCTGACGCGGACGATCAGGGCGGGGAGGCCCTGGTGGCCCGGACGACGTCGGCCTGGCCAGTCAGATAGCGCCGGCGTGAGAGATAAGGGCCGAGTGACTCACGGTGCGCGATAGCCCTCCTTCTGCAGCCCGGGGATAAGCCGTGCAATGATATCGCGGTCATACTGCGCAACGAATGTGCGGACGCTGCGGTCAGCGGTGGAATCAGTCGGCCCGATCAGTGAGAGAGATACGCACGCGTCCAGGGAGCGGAAGCCTAGCGCACGGGCCTGGGCGTCGCCCTCGGCGCTGGCGGCCTGCCCGGGAGGAACCGGGAACGCTGCTGTGTCGAGCAGGTCGTTTACGAGCAGGGAGATAGTGTGCGGGGCGCCATCCTGGGTGTTAGCGGTGAGTCGCATATGAACGCGGGCAAGATAGGGCAAGGTGTAGCCGAGGTCCCCCATTCCGCCATCCCGCCATCATCAGCCGGCTGCAGCAACGTCTCATCAACCGAACGACTCGGCAGATGCGTCATGAACCCCCGAGTCGACTCTATCGGTTCTTGTTGTTCCCAGAACTCCTTCCAGCCTCCCTTCGACCTGGTCTCTTCGCACCTGACGCCACTGACGGACTCACCTCAGGCATCCCGTCGATTTGGATGCGGTTTCTCATACGCCCGACGCGCACGCGGAAGGTCATCGCGCTCTGCAGGTGGCGGTACTCGAACATGTACGAGTCCTCCCCGCGCGCGTTCCAGTTGGCGGGCAGCACGTTCTCCGGCGCCTGGCCCTCGTCCGGGTCGACGGCGGTGGTTGTCTCGGAGCGCGCATCATCGTCCACGCTCGCGTCGCCATCGGTCGGCTCGTCCTGCACGTCGCCATGCTGGGTCTGCGGCGTGGGGGTGCCAGGCGCGAGGCGGAAGTCGAGCGCCGTGTGGATTGCGTGGACGAGTGCCGCTGCGGCGTCGGTTGCACGCGGCAGGGCCGAGCTCCCGTGCACCGAGGGTGCGAGGGACGCGACCAGCGCGAGGAGGGCGCGGGGGTCGAGGGGGTCTGTCATCTTGGGAGAGACAGAGTTGAGTGGGAGTGAGCGAGATTGGGACGAGGATGTTGTTGGTGGCCGCGTCAGCGGGGTGGGGTGGTTCTAGACGTCTGGGTGGCACACGTGCCTGGGCCTCCACAAGTCACGGACACGAGCTCATTCTCCGTTGTTGTTCCGCCATGTGTTCAAAGTTTCCCACGCTAGCTTTTGGGGAGATCACTCAACTCCAATGTTCCCACGGTGTGTCTCACGCATAGGCCCGTCAACTGGCGGGATCAGAAAAATGTTTTAATTAAAGGCGATAATGCGAGTGATCATGGGAAATTGATTCAGTGGCGGTTGACAATATGCAGCCAAGAGTGCAAGAGTGTAGCTGAGCAGTGCATTCCGGCACGCCATGGATTGCCATTTGTCCACTGTTGCAGCCCTCCCCCACGCTACCATGACCACCACGCGCCCCATGCCCCTCCATGCCTCCCCTAGCTCCAACTCGACGTTGTAAATCATGCCCGTTGTCAATAAACTGGTCACGTGCAGACCCTTACCGCCCAGCATCCAGACTTCTGGGTCTCTAATGACCCCTAATCCAGACCGCCGAGCTTCCTAATGCCCCCACTAATGCCCCCATCGCCGTCCCTTAGCACTCAAGGGACGACGCTGCCGAGGCTTGCAATGGCGCCATGCGTGCTGACTCCGCAACGGACACTGCGCAATTCTGCCCAGCGACGACGTGCACCACAGATGCATATAAGGAGCAGCTCCCTCCCCGTGTCTCGCCACTAGACCCAGTACAAACACAACATGGCTGCCCTCACTGCCCCCTCACCACACTCGCGTGCGCTGCACCTCGAGCGCGAGCGCTCCCCAACCACCAAGGCCATCGACATCCCCTCATCGGCCCCAGAGTACTTCTCCACCCCCGCCGAGCACAGAGGGCGCGCCGAGCAGTCGGTGCCCACCGGCCGCGGGCGTGATGCGTCTCCCAAGGCCCTCCCCAACCTCAACGACACCAGCCCGCCGCCCACCCCGGCCCTCCCCGCCGTCGCCGGACGTCGTGTGAGCGCCACAACCCTCGCCGCCCCCGTCTTCCAGGCGCACCACCACCCTCCGCCCGCCATCGCCGAGAGCATTCCCCACTCCGACCCGATCCTGTACCTGCCCCCGCTTCTCTCCCGGCTGCCCCAGGCACACGAGCACCTCTCCGGACACAGCACCGAGTTTGACACGCGCCTGCCCGACATCGACCCCGCCTCCCTCTTCCTGCACCAGGCGCTCCACTTCTTCCGGCCCCTCGACGGCAAGTACGCTGCGCGCGACTACCCCGACGCGTTCAACTGGGACGAGCTGGCGTTGCCCGAGGAGGTCGAGCGCGAGTGGTACGGCGTCGTGTTCCGGTCGCGCCGCCGCCCTGAGTCGTCCAGCCTGTCGCTTTACGCCGCCGACCGCGCCGCGCACGCCGAGGCCGTCATGAACGGCGGACTCGTCATGTACTGGTACGGTGTGCCCGATGACACCGGGCTCAACCTCGCCACCTGCATCTGGCAGTCGCGCAAGCACGCCGTAAACGCCATCTTGGGACCCAAGCACATCGACGCTATGAAGCAGGCGCGCGGCGCCTACGAGACGTACGACCTCGAGCGCTGGGTCGTCACCAAGCGCCGGGGCGAGACCGGCCTCTCCATTGAGCGCTGGGAGGGTGGTGACGTTGGATGGTAGAAAGAGCTAGATTGCATAAAGGAGGGGGTTAGTAGATCACATAAAAACCGCGCTGGGCAAGCGCGCTGTAGCATCAATGGAATGTATCATGTTAGCTGAATAGTTGCAGTGAAGCGTGTGAGTAGGACGGTGGGCGCAGTAGGCGTGCCGACGTGCAGGGCAGGGCGAGCTCTGGACGGCGTACGGTGGGACATGCTGGCGTTCCGTGTTTGGCACACTCGTAAAGTGGCAAGATGCTCGGCAGCACGCATGCACTCATGCACCCACCCCTGGCACCCCTAGCACTCCACGCCCCACAAGGCCCCGACTCGGAGCGATCGCGCAACGATCTGCGATGAAATGCGGGGCACGCGACGTACGACTTGTATGTCGCTGGATATCGCCTTGGCGTGACTGCGATGTCGCCATCCGCAGCGGCATGTGACGGCTCCCCCGCATTGCCCATGCCACGTGCCTGCCCAACTCAATGGATCGCACGCAGATCGCCCTCGCAGCTCGCAGATGGTGTGCTGCGGATGCTAACACTGCTGTTGTCAGCCCCTCCTGCTGGCGTCAGTGCTCCACTACTGGCGTCAGTCCAGGCGCGCTCCGGCGCTGGCGTCAGTGACCACGTGTACTGACTGCAGTCGGCTTGATGCCGCCTCGCCCAGGTATACAAATCCATCCTCTGCTGTAAGGACCGTATCTATGCTCCGCCGCTGTGGGTTAGTAATTGCTTAGGGAATGGGGATGGTGCCGACTCACACAAGAATGTTGTTGATGGGGATGTGGATGAGCTGGCGTCAGCGGTTGCGCAAGAGTGCGGGGTCGGGTGGAGTGTCACGCGACGGGGTTGCGCCATCCCATCTCCCTGCTCCACCCAAGCGTTTCCTCATCTCGCACAAGACTCTGCGCGCACGTTCTCCATCTCGCCTCACTCCACTCCGTCTGGCCGGGCCGCTTTTCACTCGTCTCGGCGAGCGAAAAGCCCCCGGCTACACGACGCGATGGCGCCGCCGATCCACACCCTTCGCCACTCGTCTTCTCCATCCCCCACGCCTCCCACACCCATCGCCGGACCAAGCGGCGCTCGCACGCGACAGCTGCCACGCGACTCACCTTGACAAAGTATCCGATGAACCCCATGACCAAGAACCCGACCCCGACGGCGCGGCACAGCTGGATGTACTCTGCCGTCAGCTTCGAGGACCACTCAACCTGGGCATCGCCGCGGGGAGCACATCGCCCCGTGTCCGCGCGCAGCTTTGCACGCACCTTGCTTCGAAGGCTTGGTGCAGCGGTTCATGAACTGGGGTCAGCGGTGGAGGGATGAGGTGGAGGACGCTGGCCGGCGCATGACCACTGGCCGCGCCGTCGGTGCGCGCAGTACGCACGTGCATGCCCTCCTTGATGAAGGACTGGGGAATCTCGGCAAGCTCCTTAACGCTCTCGGACATTGTGGCGGTGGTGGTGGTGGTGGTGTTGATGCTTGACGCTGGATGTTGGCTGGCGGTGATCTCAGGTGGACGAGACAGCGCGCGGTGGACAGGGACGTGGCAGCGGGATCAAATCGCGCCCTTCCAACATGGCTCCTCACAGGGACGCGGCGCGGTGACAACCACCGCTTCGGCGTCGTCCACCTTCCACGCCGCACTCTGCGTGCTCTCCAGCCACTGAGGAGCTATGCATACAGCAAACTGTTTCCCGGCTACATCTAAGGCTCTATAATACTCGCGCGTGCGGCTAGCGGCCGACAAACCCCTTGATCTTGGCCCACCCGGGGTTCTGGATCCGCACCGTGCCGATCCGCGTGGCCCGCAGCGCCGAGCCCCACGCCTCGGCCCCCGCAATCATCTTGACGCTGGCGTTCTGCACAAACAGGCTCGTCTTGAGGAGGTACTGCCCGATGATCTGGATGATCTGCTGCAGTATGCTCTGGAGTGCGGTGTTGTCGCGGTTGATGACGCTCAGCGCGAGGATGGCGGCCAGCACGCCGAGCACGGCGGCCCACTTGAGGAAGGCGGGGGAGGGGGCGAAAGAGGGGGAGGGCTTGGCGATCTGGACCGGCGCACTTGTGGCCTGCGCGTAGGATGGAGGTGGGGGTGGGGTGAGGCCGACCTCGGCGGCGAGCGCGGCGATGAGCGCCTCGCGTGCGATGGACGGTGATGAGGACGTGGAGGTGTAATACGTGTACCAGCTTGCGAGGTCAGACGCGGGCATCTTCTCCAGCGCGGCGAGGGACGAGATCGCCTGCTGTCAGCTTGGCAGAAGACCTCAGCTCACGGGAAGCTTCGGTGGTGGGTCGCGGAGGGTTACGGGGACGAGCTCCCGTCCCGCGAGCGCGCGCACACGGTTCTGGCGCCTGGTGTTAGCTGCCTTAATCGACATGATAGCTTTGCTACAGATCACTCCGCACCTCGCTCCCCTCGGCATTGCCATCGGCCCTCCAACTTTCCTCACCCTCCCCTCACTCCCCGCGCACGCATCTCCCGCCGCCCTCCTCCGACATCACGCCCGCACTCACCTCGCCTCTTCCGCCCGCGCCAGCACCGCCACCTCCTCCTGCATCTTGAAAATCTGGCTGACCTCCTCGGTGAGTGCCTTGAGCTGTGCGCGGCTGGTGACCGTGTGGGTGACGAACTGCGTGGCGAGGTGCTGGAGCTTGGCGTTGGTCCCCTCCTCGCCGCCAAAGCTGTAGGGCGTGCCGGGGAGGCTGGCCATGGAGGGCGTTCTGGATATGGAGCGTGTGGACATGGGGGATGTGAGAGAAGTGAGTGAGGAGTGAGAGATGTGTGAGAGAGTGGGAACAAGTGGACACAAACAACCAACGAGATAACACGGCCATCTCTGAACCGGGTGACTCCGCACCGACGTCATTTCAATCCACTTCATTTCATGAACATTACAGCGACCCGTGCATTAGCGGAAGCAGATTTATACGCTCAGTGACGGTTCGTTCCCAGATCCCACCAAGATACCGGCCTCGGTGTCGAAGATGCAAGTCTCTCCTCTCATCCACTCCCCTCTCCCCATCATGCGACCAGTCCTCCGCCTCGCGCCCTTGTGCGCCGGCCTCGGCCAGCGAGTCGTCCTCATCCCTCTCCCTCTCCCCCGCGCTTCCTCGTCGTTCCAGCCCGTCCGCCTCCTCTCCGTTTCGGCGCGGTCCTTCGCGCGCCCCGAGAACAACCCCGGTCGCGGGGGGAGCCACGAGAGCACCGCCGAGATGCTCGACCGGCTTGCGGCTGAGGCACGGCGGCGTGGTGCCGCTGACGACGCGACACGCGACCACGCCGGGCCGTTCCCGCTCGGCGCAGGCGCCGCCTCCCGCTCCAAGACGTGGGCGCCGTGGCGTGACCTCGGTGTCGGAGGGAAGAGTGAGCTTGAAAGGATACCAGCCAAGCTGACCTCAGTGGGACGCATGGTGCGCCAGTCGGGCAACCTCCTCATCGTGGTGGCGGGTGCGGGGCTGTTCGTTGTCCTCGCGATCGCGCTCAGCACCGAGCTCTTCGCCAAGAACTCGCCCAGTGTACTGTACTCGGAGTGCATCGACATGATCCGCGGGTCTGATGCGGTGAGCTTTGACGCTTTCAGCTCTGCTCGGTTTTGAGAAGCTGACCCCAGCTCGACCGCCACCTGCTCCCGCCCGTGGCATTCACACATTCGCCTCACTCGGCGGCACCGACCCGCGGGACAGCGCCGATCCAGCACCGCGTGGTGCGGCACCCCGTGTCCGGGCGTGAGCACGTCATCATCAGCTTCTGGGCACACGGGCGCGGACGGGATGAGCCCGAGCCGCACTCGTGGGCCAAGCGCTGGGTGAGCACGGCGACCGACTCTCTGCGGACGGCGGGCACCTTTGTGGGCCTCGTCACGGACCCCGACGGGCCAGAGCAGCCGCCGACGAAGGAAGAGCTCGAGGTGGCTGCCGCTGAGGCTAAAGCCAAGCGTGAGAAGGCTGCCGCGGAGGCACAGCAGGGACCCGGCTTCCTGGGTCGCCTCACGCAGAGCTTCAGCTTCCGTCCCGGAGTGAAGAGCGTGCGCTCAGCGTCGCCCGCTCCGCCCCCGCCTGGGACGTACAAGATCGGCGAGGTGCGTGCCGACTACGTCAAGAACGCGGCGGGGCACTACACGATGCTCGCGCTTGTCGTCGACGTCCCCTCCAGCCGCGCTCCGTACCCCGGTCGCGCGATCGTGTACTGGTCGCCCGAGGCCGACAAGGAGGGCCTCATCGAGCGCCGCTAAGCGTCCCACCTGTAGCACAACTCACGTCCACCACTCCGCTCGTTGGAGGCGAGCAATGCATGTGCAGTATAGCAGCGGCTGGCTGGAAGCGGCTGCCGGCCGCTGTAAGCGGCGCGATGAGACGAAGAAGGACCGGGAGGGGAGGGGGGGCGAGGAGTGTACGTGAACGGAGGAAACGAGGCGAGTGCGGGGGGAGGAGGGTGGCTAACTACGACTATGAGTTGCTTCTGCTGATGTGGTCGGGCCGTGCCGAGCGCTTATACGCATACACGGCGAAGAGGCGCTGGAGGTAGCGTGAGGTAGGTGAGCAGAGCTGCGTGAGCTAACATCAAAGAAGGCACCCACCTCCGCTGCGTACGCGTCAAGCGTCGCCTCGAGCTGCTCGCGCTCGGGTCCGTCGTCGAGACGAGAGGATACGATGCGCCACAGGCACGCGCGGATAACATTGGCCTGGATGGCCCCGGCCTTCTGGAGCGCCTTGGAGCCTGTGATAAGCTGTGTGGTCGTCATGTGGTAGTGTTTGGTCCCCTGCTAATCTTTCACTCTGGAATGATTAGCACTAAGTACCCCCGTGGAACTCACCACCAGTCATGTACCCGCCGACGGGACAGCCGATCTCCTGGAAGTAGAACTGGGGCCAGCTTAATTTAGCGGTGCGCTTCGGGAGACCCTCACAACATGCCGGTGGCGGCAATGGCGCCATCGAGGCTGCGCGGGATGTCGGCGTCGGCTGCTGTCAGCTACAGAGGGAACCTGTTCTGAATCTCTGGGAGGCTCACTGTTCTTGGCAGCGAGGGCGCGGCGCAGCGCCTCGGACCACACGACTACGCTGTTCGACGGCGGGCCGCGCGCCGAGATCTGCATCAGTAGGGAAGCCAGGTCGCTCACATAGGACAGTTCACTCTCGACGAGGATGAGCAGGCCGCCAGGGCGGAGGACGCGGGAGAGGCGCCGCACGAGCTCCGGGTAGTGCGGGATGTCCATCACCATGGACTTGACGTGGATGAGGTCTGAGTTAGCCTCCTCCACGAGCTCACGAGCTCACCAAAGGTGTTGTCGGGCCACGGGAGCGGTTGTGTGACGTCTGTCGTGAGGGATGCATTAATGGAATCTGAACTCGTCATCGATGAGATGCTCACCAACGGTGTAAAAGTCGACGTTGCCGTGCGGAAGCTCGACGGGTTGCGTAAAGGCGGTCCATGAGATGCTAATGTCAGCCACTTGCGAGGGGAGGGCTCGCTGAGACGTCACGCACTCGACTCCAACAACATCGGCATATGGGTGGTGGCGTGCGAGTAGGATCGCCCATGTTCCCGTGCCCTTGGGATTAGCGTTTGATTGACGCGGGTGGCAATTTGCTCAACGTACGATCCCAACGTCGAGGACTTTTGAGCGCCGGCCAGCTGCATGGACGCGCGCGAGGTGGGCCGTGATGAGGTGGTCGTGGCCCGGGTTCAGGAGGGCGACGTGCATGTCCTCGAGCGCGTTGAGACTATGTTCAGCTGTGAACAACAAGCTAACTTGCCGTACGGACTCGGACATGGGTTCACCGAGTGGGGTGGGGAGTGGGGGTGGCTGAGACCCAGCCACTGGGCCAGTCATGATCGTCGGGATCGCTTGGGCGGGGCGGGGGCACGCAGTCGACGTTAATAGCAGCAGGAAGAGTTGATGTACGAGCACAACAGTGCTGGCTAAGGCGCAGGAAGATGGCGAAGAAAACGTGACGGCGGGCGCCATGAGCTGCGAGCGCCTCTAATAACGACTCTCGCTGTTCTTTCACTGCATGCTTCCAGCGTGAGACGCCAGCGCCCGCGCCCGCACCGGCGGGGTGACATCCGTTCCCGGGTCGTTCCCGGTGCGCCCGCGGACCAAAGATTGACAGTTTCGAAAGGGTTGGGGTACTGCCGAGGAATGGCGATCAGTCGGTCACGCATGCTGCGCAACCCATTGCTTACTGCCTTTGGTGGTAGTGAGGACGTTGTGGAGAGGGGAATGAGCCGCTGGGCAAGACCCATGGCAAGAGGACGGCTGGGCGCCGAGGTCTGACGCGCTGCCCTGCGAGTCGTCCTCGCCGCTTCCTCCATCCCTCCCCATCTTTTCCGGCCCTCAGACATCTGCGCCACACTTTGAACCCGAAACACTAGGGCTGGGAGGCGTTCATTTACCCAAACAGCAGGAGATGTAGGAGAGGGCACTGGTGCGTTCCACACCCACTACGGCGGCCGTCGATCATCGGGGCGCACGGCGTGGTATACCCGGCCACCGCAGCTCCTCGCTATCGCCGCCGATCGTGGGCGGCGGGTATGGCGGGGCCGCGGGGAGGTAGTGTGGCCGAAGCGGAAGCCAACCGCGGCGATCTGCGCCCGGGCGTACACCCAAACCCGGGATGCCACCCGCAGCCGGCATGGCCGTGAGGCGCTGCATGTATTGCCAGAACTGTGAGTTGAAACACGAAACGCTAGTGACGCGGCATGAGATCATGGGACGCAAGATGCCAGTACCCCAGACATCAGGCGATGTTGTCGATCATGCCGACGCTCCACAAGTAAATATATGGCGTTTGTTTATACCCAGTTGTGGAGTTCTGCAGTGTGAGCTGAGAACATCACAGCGAGGTACACAGTCGGTCACCGGTCACCGGTCACCGGAGGACTGAAGCGTCAATTTCCACCTCCGTCGTGTCGATGGCATGGGCATGATACGCTTCGAGGACGCAAGACGCTCAGCACCCTCTAAACTTTCCAGGCCTCGCCAAAAGCCTCGCCCCGTAAAAGGTGCGAGCACTCGATGTCGAACTCTCGCTTCGCATACATCAGGAGGGAGTCGAACCCCCGCCGCGTGCATGGCAAGCACGCATGATACCGTTTCACCACTGATGTGGAAGGCCTTCTTGGAGAGGGGCGCAGCGCGCTCGCTGAAACTCGCGAAAGAGTCGTCGGAACGGGCAGAGAGCTCACTGCTTGCATAGCAAACACCCCATTCCTCAAGCGCAAGTGGTCTGGGAGCGTCACGCCCGGCATCCGGGGTTCGCATCGAAGCGCCACAAGCTTTGTGGATCGACAGAAACGCAGGTGATGGTGTTGCCGCCTTATCGAATCAAGATGCCGAAGCCATCGGCGACCTCCGAAAGCCATGTTGTGACACACCTCCGATACGTCCGGTCCTATTCCTACCAGGAACCCGGCTCTCCCCATGCACTAGCAGGCAGCTGTTTGCAGTGACCGGCTGTGACTCTCTCTCTCTCTCTCTCTCTGTTACACATTCTACCATGTCGAGCTCCCCATCCATGCCCGCAAGCGTGGGCTTCAGTACGTGCCCTCGTCGGAATCGCTGACCCCTAGTCGGCCTCGGCGCCATGGGCTGGCACGTGAGCCCGCCTCCGCCCCTGGCCAGGTCTGACCACAGATGGCGCGCAACCTCCGACAGAAGCTACCCTCCTCGAGCAAGCTGTACATCAACGATGTGGTGCCGTCCGTCCCCGAACGGTTCGTGGCCGAGTTTGGCTCGCTGGGTCCGGTCGAGATCTGCCCCAACGCTGCCGAGGTCGCCAAGCGCAGCGTGAGTGCAAGCCGCGCACGAGCTGACGGACAGGACGTCATCCTCTCGATCGTGCCAGAGGGGAAGCACGTCAAGGCGGTGTACGCGACCACGGATGGGGGGGCGCTCTCCGATCCCTCGGTGCTGCAGGGCAAGCTCGTCCTGGAATGCAGTACGATCGACGTCGCGACGTCGCGCGAGGTCGCAGCGGCCGTGGAGGCTGCGGGTGCCGTGTTCGTCGACGCCCCCGTGTCCGGCGGGTCGGCGGGGGCGGACAAGGGCACGCTGACCTTCATGATGGGGCTGGACGCAGGGCATGCGCGGCTAGCCGAGATCCGGGCCATCGTCGAGCTTATGGGCAAGAACATCTTCGAGTGCGGCGGGCCGACCCTGGGGCTCTGCACCAAGATCTGCAACAACTACGTCGGGGGCACGATCGCCATCGCCACGTCCGAGGGCTTCAACCTCGCCATGCGGCTAGGCGTGGACCCCGTCAAGTTCCGCGACGTGATGGCCGTCAGCACGGGCGGGAGCTGGGTCAACCAGAGCTGCAATGTGAGTCACAAGGGGGTTGGCTAACCCCAGCCCGTGCCTGGCGTGCAGGCGGATGCGCCCGCCTCCAACGAGTACGCGCCGGGGTTCAAGGTCCAGTTTATGCGCAAGGACTACAACCTCGCAGTGGAGGCGGCCAAGCTCGTCGACGCCAAGATGTACCTCGGCGAGTCGGGGCTCGACGTCTACACCCAGGCCTCGGCGGACCCGAACTGCGTCGACCGCGACAGCCGCGTCGTGTACCGCTTCATCGGAGGCAACGAGCACTGGCAGAAGGACGCGAAGTGAGCATGCACCAGGTGTTGTGCTTGTGGGAACACCCAGTTGCCGAAAGCCGAGATGGAGGTTATCTTATCTGGCCCACCCATTTCATCCGATTCAGCCGTGATAGAAGACCTGTTTCCCCTTCTGTCTCTGCTTCGGTTTGTTTCTTGCATCGCGCGAGCACACATCACGCCTCTCGAGACTCAGTTGTGCATATGGGAAGCGCGCGGGGCGCTCTAGGGCCCTCCCAAATCGGTAAAAGCAGCATCTCTGTTCGTATAGTGGCTAGTATGCTCGCTTGTCATTCCAGTGACCGCGGGAGACCGGAGTTCAATTCTCCAACAGAGAGGATGTGGGTAGAAGCTTGCAACAGCTTTTTGGTTAGCCTAGCAGCACAGCCGCTGCGAGTGATGCCTGTGGCTCGAGTCGTCACACATTGAAGAGGTCATGTGCAAAGTTACACTCTGCACTCTGTGTCGATGATGCGGTGCACACTAACAGACTTGTCTGAATTAAGCGCGGCAACACATTCCTCCCATCACCGTCACGTCAACCGCACACAGCTTAAGCTTGCCCGCCACCGCTGGTGGTTGGCTAGGCATCGCTTGTGCAGGCTCCGAAGCGCCCCCCTGTAAGGGTTAACATGCTTGCCCCTTCACAACACGTGACGTGAAGTCGCTGCGCGCCCAGGAACAGCACTGCTGTTCAACCTCAAGGAACACCGTCGTTGCCATCTGGCTCTTGCATCCGCTCCATCCTCCATTCGCCGCTTTCCTCAACCCACTCACCTCCAGTCAGCCTGACCGACGCAGTGACGGTGACACACTCAGAGCCCGGGGACGTCCGTGACGGCGGCCGGTTGCCATGAAGAGGTGGCAATGCGTTTCGTCGCAGACCGAGCTGACCTCAACGGTCGCATTCCTCAGCAACTCGAGTGAGCTCCGTCAGGGTGACAGCAAAGTCTCATGTGCTGACTCTAACCTTGCTAGTGGCAGTTCTTGCAGGCTGACGGCACCTTGTGCTGAGCGACGAGGCTCGAAGCGCAGGTCATTGGCACGCTCTCCCCTGGCGGGCCGCCGATGATGGTTGAGCGTGTCACTGTGTGCACAGCTCAACTCCCAAACGTCGGCAGCTAGTCCGAGCTCACTTATCCTCTCACTCCCTTTCACCGCCCTCCGGTGGACCGTCTCGATAACCGACCACGTCTGGACAAGGCGACTTCGAGCAGAGCCCTGCAACTTTGACCCTCGGTCTCTGTCGTGTCCTGTCGGGACCCTGGAGGAACTGGAGGGTGTCACACGATGCTCCGCTCAACGTTTAGATCAAGGTTGTCGCGATGGAGCGAGCACAGCATCCTGTGCGTCTCTCGGCGACATCCCACAGCTTGGTTAACCTGAGAGTCTCGTGATCTGTCAGTTGACACCAGGCAGCAGATGACGGCCGCTAAGTGAGCCCGCTCAAGCCGAAATGATGGCAGAAACGCTCCCAGAAAAGGCATAAATACCTGCAGACCCGGTCTCTTCGTCTCTCATCCCAACAGCTCGACTACTTCAAAGTTTCGTCACAACCACACCAACAGCCAACAGCAGTACAATGAAGTTCGCCCTCGCCGCTGCCTTCGCCATTCTCGCCTCCGTGACCGCCGCTGCGCCGGCCAGCAACGCCTTCTACTTTGCGGACAAGGACGAGACCTGCTCGCTCTCTGCGGACAACAAGGTCGAGTGTGTCCCTGGCCGTAGCGCAGGCGCCACCGATGTGGGTCTCATTACGGCATAGCTGACTCGCCACAGGCCTCGGACTTCCAGGACGTCGTCTACGAGGAGGACGAGCACTCAAAGCGTGCGCTTGAGCA
Organism: Cutaneotrichosporon sp. PK4640; assembly: GCA_023630115.1. Classification (NCBI taxonomy): domain Eukaryota; kingdom Fungi; phylum Basidiomycota; class Tremellomycetes; order Trichosporonales; family Trichosporonaceae; genus Cutaneotrichosporon; species Cutaneotrichosporon sp. PK4640. Next base: position 24,322 of record JAMALN010000116.1, read on the forward strand.
GCGTGCTCTCGAGAAGCGCTGGCCGACTTGTTGGTACTGGGACGGCGCCACTCGCTGCCAGCGTAAGTGTCGCGGCCTTGGCAAGTGCAGTGGCCACTGCTACGGTTTTATCGGCCCCACCTGTGTCTGCAGCCTGGCGAGGTGCTAAGCAGCTGCCACTCACGACCCGAAGTAAACCAAGTTGAATTAGCAAATGAATCCGAGTGAATGGCGGGCGAACGAGCGAGGCGCTGTGGCACTATCCTCTCCACCACGCATCTGCAACATTGTGGCACTCTTCTAGACCTGCACCTTCTGCACTGCCATATTGCGACAGTCCTGCAGCTCTTCCGGAGATCCTAAACCTGGCAAAAAGACAGGGGACAGCAGGGGTTTGAACCCTGGAACCATCCGCAAACTCAGGAATCTCGTTGACGAGAACACCCAAAGCGGAGATGCTACCACTACACCACAGTCCCGGCGACATGAGTCACGTGATGTTTCAGAATTGCCGTCCAATAAAAACCGATGCTCAGGGAGCTTGTGTGGGGATAGAGCGCGGGGACTCCAGAGTGGGACTCCACGTGACGTCTCATGAGTTGAGTTGATGCCGAGGATTGCATTCCACAGTCACAAGCGGTTCCCCCCCCCAGCTAACCACTTCCCGAGCTCGAACAACGCTCAGACCACTACTTGCTCCTCTTGCTCCTTGCCCTCCCTCCCACTCCTCCCCCCTTGCCTGGCATCTCTTCCCTTTGCTCTTGCTCTAAATCTTCTCATCACTCATAATGTCCACGGCCTACGCCTACGGCCAGTTCCGCAAGGCGCTCCAGGCCGCTTCGACTCATGGCGACGAGGAGGTCCGCGACCGTGCCGGCGCGCGTGCCGAGAAATGGGCGGCGGCCCTCGACGGTATCCAGGACGGCAAGATCACTATCGGCTCGCGTGTGCCCGTCAAGGATCTCCCCGCGTGGGTGACGCTCGAGGTGCTCTGGGGCGGCTACTCGAACGGCAAGGCTCTGGCCGAGACGGCCCTCGAGCCAGACGAGATCGAACTTGCGGAGCGCCTCGGCCTCCCCGACGGACCTGATCGTCGCGCACGGATCTTTGCCTACTACCTCTCCGACGCTGGCCTCGCCGAGCTGTACGCGCTGCTGGACTCGGGGCTGTACGCCATCAAGATCCCAGAGGACGCCGCGCTCCTCACCGTGGCGTGGCTCCTCCGCGCCGGCGACGAGGGCGGGGCTCTTGCCGTGCTCGACGCGATCCAGCCATTCTCTCGTCGCTTCCGCTTCGCACCCCGTCACGACGCCACCGTCATCCCGCCCGGGTACACCTTCCGCATGAGCGTCCGCGAGGCGCGCGAGGCCCTCCAGGCGCGCCGTATGCCTCCCGTCATCGAGAGCATGCTCGAGACACTCCGCGTGTGGAACCCGTACGCCGACCGCCTTCTTGCGCTGTGGTTCCCCTGCGTCACGGAGGGCAAGGTGCTGCTCGGCGACGCTGCATGGAAGCAATCGGCTGCTGGGCTCGCATCCGAGTTCGTCTCCCTCAAGAAGAAGTACCCGCGGAGCCGCAAGATCGTCCGCAAGGGAAGCAACATCCAGTGGCTCGTCTCGGCCGCGAGCGCCGCTTCGTCGGCCGACGCCGCGCTGAGCCCCGTGATGGCTGGTCGCGTGCGCACGGCGGTCGCCGCCATGGTCAAGAAGCGCGGAGCCCCAGGTTCGGATCAGCTCAAGGGCGTGCGCTCCCGGCAGACCGCCATCGCGAACCAGCAGTCGTCCACGCAGCTCGCTGCGATCGCCGTCGAGCGCCTCACCGAGCCACACCAGCGGATGGGGTTGACCAACCCCTCCGAGTACACCGGACCTGTCACCGCCGCCGAGTCGATGGCGCACGACATCCCCGCCAACACCCCGATGCCAGACTTTGTGGAGCGCATCCTCAAGCGCACGCGCGTCGCAGCTGTCGATGACCTCGACGTCCCATCCGCTGAGTCTTACGCCACCCTCGTCCCGGTGTATGTTTCGGGGCTCGTCGCGGAGCAGTACCCCGAGACCCTCGGGCACGTGATGGCGCTCAACTATGAGGCGTTCAGCACGCGCCGCTCGCTGCTGCTGCTCAACCTCGAGCACCAGGTGCGGCTGGACGAGCTGCCGTGGGTCGCTGCTGCGGAGTCTCACGCGAGCCACAAGGGCGGCGACGTAACAACCCTGACTGCTCTGGGTCACATCGGCGAGGTCGCGCTCGAGCGATGGCCCGGCACCATCCTTCCCAACAAGCTCATCTCGCAGATGAACAACCTGGCGAGGCTCCGACACCTCGACCTCCGTCGTGTGCCGCTGGTCGAGGAGCTGGCCGCGGATATCTTCATGGGCACGTTCTCAAGCAAGTTCGCCATGGCCGCCAAGATTGCCGCCGACCTCGCTGGCCCCATCTACCTCTCGTACTACGGCATCGACACCAAGGCAGTCGAGGAGCTCTACACCCCCGGCGCGGGGAATACTGCCGAGGGCGCCATCCCGGAGGAGACGGCGCAGGAGGTCCAGGACGCCGAGGTCACACACGGGGAGAAGGAGGGCAAGCCGGCCGAGGACCATGACTTCGCGCACATGTGCTTCGACCGAGCGAACGAGAAGCCAGGATGGGGCCGTACTGCTCAGCACGGCAAGGTGATTGAGCAGTCACAAATCCTGACGACACACAATCTCGCCGTCATCGTGTCCCTCGGCGCGTCGCTTCCGTGGGCGAGCCTCGCCAAGCGCGCTTGGACAGAGTGCGTGCATCTCCTCCGCCTCGCCTGCCGCGAGCCTCGGCCGCTCGGCACGGTCAAGAACGCGGCGTATGCATGGCGCCAGGCCGTGTTCTTTACATCTCTCGCTGGAGACGGCGTCCCCTCCATCCTGGAGGCCATGGACAAGGACCGGGCCGCTGTTCCTGCGCTCGGGCTTGTGGTCGATGGCTTGAAGGACGTTGTAGCTGGCGGCACGTTCGACGAGGAGGGCAAGAGCGCACACGGCCGCAGGCTGCTCGGCTGGACGCTCGGACCCCACTGGATCCTGGAGAATGCCCGCAAGCCCCGAAAGTAGTGGCCGAGCGGTGTCGGCGGAGGTTGATGCAGGGCCTCAACTGAAGGGGCGGTTACAGCACGTGCACAAGCAGCTTTGGACACAGATACCCTGCATGTAGCAGAGTGAGTCGGTTGGAGTGACGCAGATGGGTTTGAGTTTGCTGTGACGACTCGTTCTGTTCCCCGCTGGTGACGGTGGTGGAGGATGAGCACCACCAGACACGGCGGGACAGGCACCATCTGACGATGCATGCCGCTACCCCGCGTAACTTACCACCAGGTGATAGCCGTTGACAGGCGCGGCACTGTCACATCGTCTCATCGCACCCCGCTCGCAGACAAAGCGTGCATCCGCGACACAATCCACTCATTCCAATCAACGAGTCTTGGCACGACAGGACTAGGTGGAGTTGGAGCACCACGGTGAGTTGAATCCGCCGTCGTCGGCGTGTAGCGGGGTGGGACCATCTAGCGAGCACCGTCGAGCGGTCGGCGTCGGGCGCGGAGCCAGGACGACCCCCACCCGCTGACCTGGGCAGGCACCGACGCACAGCACGCACGGATCCCACACCCCCCTCGAACACTTTCTGTGGCAGGTGACTGGTGCCTCTAGCCTGCAGACGCCGTGACCAGCCCGTCTTAACGATATAACTAACGCGGCCGGCGGCCTTGTTCTTCTCACCCTTCCACCCCCACCCGTCACCAAGCATGAGCGGGTCCCTCATCGGCCCCCGCCTCACCGTCCACCTGGACGGGGCGCTCAGCGTTGCGCGCGCCCATCCGATTCTCACCGTCCTCTCAATTGTCGCCCTCGCCCCCATCCTCTTCCTCCTCTATGCCTTCCCATACCGCGAGTACACGCTCCCATACCGCAACCTGCGTGGGCCGAAGCCGTCGTCCCTGTTCTGGGGCAACTACCGCGAGATTTTGAACGAGCCGACGAATGGGCCGCAGACGCGCTGGATCGCCGAGTTCGGCAACGTCTTCCGTTATCGGACCATGTTTGGCAAGCCGCGCATCTGCCTTGCCGACCCCGTCGCCATCGCGCACATTGCCACGCACACGTACGATTACCTCAAGGCCGGGCCGACGGTGTATGCCCTCGAGCTGATCCTGGGACGTGGCCTCCTGACCGTCGAGGGTGACGACCACCGGCGCCAGCGCAAGATCATGGGCCCCGCGTTCGGCCTGCCCGCCATCAAGTCGATGCACCCCATCTTCATGGAGAAGTCGTGGGAGCTGCAGCGCAAGCTCAGCGACTTGCTCGACACCACCGAGGAGTCGTACTCGCCGACGCCACCCAAGCCCGAGGACCGCATCCCGGGCACGAAGAAGGTCGACATGATTCCGTACTGGGGACAGATGACGCTCGATATCATTGGCCTCGCAGGCTTCGACTACGACTTTGGAGGTGGGCCGTGAGGTGGGGCGGGACTGACACCAGCCCTCGCAGGTCGCAGCACCGAATTGTCCGACTCGTTCCGCAACCTCCTCAAGGCTGGCAACAAGCCAGGCATTCTGGCCATCCTCGCGGCTGTGATCCCGCCCCTGCGCGCCTTCGTGAGTGGGGAGAGGCTAGCGCTAACGGTAGCCCAATGGGCTTACGAAGGCCGTCGGTGTGACCAAGGCTCGGACGGACGCCGTCGCCCGCGAGATGGTGGACCAGAAGAAGGCGCTCGTGGAGCAGGAGCTCAAGACGGGCGAGAGGCACGAGACACTTGGCCGCGACCTGCTCTCACGCGTCGTCCGGGCCAACATGGACCCTGCTCTGCGCCCAGAGCAGCGCCTGACCGACGACGAGGTGATGGCGCAGGTCGTGACCTTCGTGAGTTGATCCCAGGCCGCATGTCTGACAACAGATCATTGCAGGCCACGAGACGACGGCCACGGCCCTCACATGGATTGTCCCTCGTCTGGCGGAGAACCCGCACGTGCAGAAGAAGCTGCGCGACGAGGTGCGCGCGTTCCCGCACGACAACCCGAGCTTGTGAGCTCCTGTGCTATAGGGCAAGACTAACGGTAGCGACGAGCTGAACGCCCTTCCATACCTCGACAAGGTGGTGCACGAGGGGCTGCGCCTCGACCCTCCGGTGGCGGGCGGCGTCCGTGTGGCGGGCAAGCACTACATGATTCCGCTCGGCGAGCCCATCCGCGGGCGTGACGGCAAGATGATGAGCAGCATCGACGTGCCGGTTGGAACCGACATCTTCATCCGTTAGTTGCCGCTGAAGCGCGCTGACACCAGCGGTCTTGAACGTCAACCGCTCACCCGAGATCTGGGGGCCTGATGCGCTCGAGTTCAACCCCGACCGCCACGGCAACCCGAAGCTCCCCCTCCAGAACGTCACGGGCGTGTACGGCAACCTGCTGACGTTCTTCAACGGCGCGCGCAACTGCATGTGAGTGGATGTGTCATACGCAGTCATGCTGACCGCAGTGGATACCGCCTGACGCTCGCCGAAATGAAGGCCGCCCTCTTCTGCATCTTCCGCCGCCTCGAGATGCTGCCCCTGCCCTCCAAACCGCAGATCCGGCACAAGGCCCAGTGAGTACAAAGGGTGATGCATGCTCACCCCAGAATCGTCATGCGCCCCGTGATCATCGGCGAGGAGGATACAGGATACCAGATGCCCGTCCTCCTCCGCGCCATCCTCGACGACGCTTAGAATGCTGTACAAGAAGGCGTGCACTGGATGCAGGCCATTGCGTTGCGCGATGTGGCGTGGCGGCTGTTGGCCGCCTTCGCTTGGATGTGCGTCAGCCGTCTCTGCGAGCCTTCATCGTGATCCGTAGCGATTGACTGACCATGGTGTTCCAGTGAGATAAGTTGCTTGGCTGTGTTCTTGGCGCTCCGCCTCTTCCGGATCAGCCGCCTTTATCACACCGAGGGTTGCGCAATTCGCGGACACCACCTTATCCGAATCCATCAGCCATTTCAGGCTTCTACCCCCCTCCCCCCCGTATGCCCAGCCTCAGCCATCTGCTCGCCCGGCCAAGCATGCGGAGCGTGCTTACTCCAGTCACCTGACCATGCCGAGAGCGGGACGAGGTCTGGGCGTTTCCATTATTACGAGGAACGCATTCCAAAGAGCGCGGACATGGAGACGCGAACTAGGGCAAGGGCAAGTGGACGCCGAGCGGCGTGTTCGGGATGCGATAACGCATGTCTTCAGCTGGGATGACGTTGGTGAGGGGCGGTGCCAAGTCAGGTCTTGGTCGGCAAGGGATTGAGTGCGAGTTGCATGGTTGCTCGCTTCGAGTAGTGCTCTCCCGAGCCGCCAGGGGAAGAATCTTACGGGACTCGGGACGAGCGGAAGCCCCTATAAGTACCGACACCGACGCCTGCCCAATCTAGGAAGCAGCATGATACAGCCCGTCCCTCTTGGTCGGCCAGGGATGCCCCAGACAACAGCCCACGCAGATTAAACGTCTCTCATCATACGAGTACAGGTATGGAACAAGATTCTAATTGTCCTTGAGGTGGGAGAACCATCAGGCGCGCGGAAGAGGCTGCAGCTTAGTTCATGCCCATGCCGTGGGGGCGGAGCTCGATGCCAGGGATCACCTCGTCCATGTCGACCTGGAAGCGGGGCTCGGGGTAGAGGACACCAGATGACGAGATTGTGAAGACGCGGACGACGTGGTCGCCGTCCATGTGGATCTTGCCAAAGTCGTCCTCGTCAAGGAAGTAGTCGGTGGTGACGAGGCGGTTGCCCATGATGTGGCAGAGGTGAGGGCCGGCGTAGGCGGGGAAGCGCTCGTTGTGAACCTTGCGGACGGCATTGGGGTCCGAGACGTCGTACGAAACGATACCCGAGTAGTAGCCCTGCTTCTCGTTCCAGCGACCGGGAGCCGAGACGTAGGGGATGAAGAGGAAGCGGTCGTCGGGGGTCATGGCCATGTACTGAGCGGTGACGGTGTAGAAGGGCTTCATGAAGAACCACGAGATGACATCGTCGTTCATGTTGATGACCTTCTTGGCAGTGCCGGCGGCCGAGTCCCACTGGTAGACCTCGCCGTTGCCCGAGCCGCCCATGTAGCCACGAGCACGGGGGTCCTTGTGGTACATCTTGCAGTCCATGGTGCCAGAGCCCTGCGGGGTGTAGATGGTGTTGACAATCTTCATCTCCTTGAGGTTCCAGATGCGGATCGACGAGCGCAGCACAACGCCGCCGGGGACCATGTTGAGCGTCGAGGCGGGGTCGACGTAGTCGCACGTCGCCATGAGGTTGAGGTCGGTGCGGACCTGGACGCCGTGGGGGTTGAAGTCGGCGGGCGGGTTCTCGGGGTACTCGGCGAGGACGTTGCCGTTCGAGTCAACCTTGGCGATGCGGCCGGGCGAGGCACCCGAGTTGGAGCCCATGTTGGAGAGCAGGAAAGTGTTGTCAGCCATGGGCACAAACTCGTCGGGAATCGAGCCGTGCGTGGACTTGGTGGTACGGATGAGCTTGGGGTGGGCAGGGTCGGTCTCGATGTCGAACACAAAGATCTCGTCCTGGGCCTTGAGGAGCGAGAGGAGGCCACCGCACACCATGCGCTTCCTGTCCACCGAGATGCCACAGTGGTGCGGCTCGTTGCCGGTCGTCTCGGTGAGCGTCTGCGAGACCATCTTGCCGTAGTTGGATGACCACGGGTCAAAGTCAAAGGTAACCAGACGGTCGGGCACCTGGCGTCCGACGGCACCGGCCCAGATGTAGAGGTACTGGCGCGAGCGGGCGCCCCACGCGGGGGTGAGGTCGGTCGACGGCGCGGCGGCTGCGGCCTCGGTGGTGGCAGTAGCAGCCTCGACGGCGAGCGACGAGGCGAGTGCCTCGGCAGCCTGGGGATTGGAGGCCGCCTCGGCTGTAGCGGCGAGGGAGGGCTCAGCCTCAGCGGGTGCACCCTCCTCCTTGACGGGCTCCGCAGCGGCGCTAGAGGCCGGCGACGGCGAGGGAGAGGGAGTGGCCGGGACCGGCGTGGCAGGGACGGACGCCGTCGCAGTGTTGGCCTGGTCGGCGCCATTTGTGGGCGAAGGCGAGGGAGTGAGCGTGGAGGTTCGCGTCCGCCAGAACTGGCGCTTGTCCATCGGCACGGCGGTGACGCTGCCGAGCGCCGCCACCAGGGAGATGAGGAGCTGCACCTTCATTATAGCGGGGGTTGCTAGTACAACAGGGGTGCAATACAGTCTGGGTCAGCGCTACTTCGCTTGGGAGCTTACAGATTGTCCGAGTCGGGTTAGCACAGTCGAAGGGTCGAGGTGGGCGAGTCGGTGCCACTGTCAAACTTGTCGAACTTGTCGTCAAACGTGCGGGACTTGCAGTGGGGGTCAGTAATGCCGCTCCCCAGTCTTATGTAGCTTGGTCCCTCCTCGAGGCCTTTGTTTGCGATCAAGCCTCCCTGCTCGATGACATCGGCGGGAGGGTGTTCGGAACTAGGCCAAAGTGGCCAGCCATCGTGTATGCCGATACATGCAGGTCGCACTTGCAGCTGCATGGAAGCAGTAGGCAGTTGAAACGGCATGGTGGACGTTTCAGTTTCAGCACACGCTCCCGCGCCGAAATGTCGGATTGGACGCGGTGGATGACGGCAGCGGGAATGGAATGTGCCTGCCCGCGCCGCTTGGCCCCCCGCCAGCCGCCTTTCCGCGCTTCGTGTGTCCTGAGCATAAGCCTCGAGGGGGAACTGGAACATGCCAGCCCCCACACCCCCAAACGTCATGATGCGGGGTAGTGCAACGCAAGGAGGGATCTGACGTCGGCCGCGGAACAGAGCTTGCTCTCTGCCGCCGGTCCTGAAGCGCGCACTGCGCCGCGCGCCTGCCCACTTTAGACATCCTCCGCCCGGGTGGGCTGGTGCTACCCCTGCTGCGTCCCGTCCGACAGGCCGCGAATGAGATTGACAGGGCTAGCGAGCTCGGGAGACAGCCTATTCTTCCCAGCCTGCTCCTCGCCAAGCGCAGCGTGCTGTGGGAACTGCGTGTCCTTGGCAGGTGCGGTGCCATTCTTGGGCGCTTGTCAAGGGCCATGGAAGCTCCGCCCTGTTTGGGGGACAAAAATGCGGACGTCATGTCATGTGGGCCGTCCTTGGTATCGAAGGGAACTGTGTGCGGTAGTTCGGAATGCCGAGAGGAATCGAGCTGGGGCAGGTCAACGCATCCCAAGTCAGCCATGACCATCAGCTCCAAGCAGGGAAGCGGAAGCGGAAGCGTCGAGGCCAGTGCAGACTGTGACTTGTTTGTCCTCCTGGCCGTTATCGGAACGAGGGTGTCTTCAGATTCCCACACTTTCTCCTCGTCGAGGACGTCGAGGCTCTTGCTGCTCCATACTCTACCGTTGTTCACTTGGCCCAGCCGTTCCGGCGTTCAAAGTTCTGCAGTGTTAGCATCATGTGGCAGACCCAACGGCAGCCAATGTGTCGTGCCCACCAGCCCTGTTTCGCTCATGTGACGTGCGTTAGAGTCCTAGAGCATGAGAGTCAATGTGCGGGAACTTTGGATTGCGTAGCAGGACGACTTCGATAGGGACGGGATGCTGGGATGTAGACGAGTTCTCCACTCGGCCACTGCTGGGAATGCAGATCACCGGAGACGCGCGGCGCGTGGATGTCAATGGCCGAGGTAGGAAGGGCGCAGGCACCGTGCCGCGGTCGTCATGGCGACCTCCGACACGAACGCGCAGCGCGCGTGGCAGGGAACCAAACAATCCCCAATCCAGCAACCGTCAACCACAGGTCCGGCGACCCTTCGAGCTGCGACAAGTCTCCGAGTTGATGCATACGGACCAGAACTCGGTGTTGGCGCTCCCGGAGACAGCGAGACAGCTGCATTGGGATTGACCGAGGTGTGGTGGTGGTTGGCCGAGACATATTTGACCTCACTAAGGCTCTCCCCTCATCCCCGTCCAGCCGCAGAGCGTATACCGACGACTGCGTAGGTGGGCCCCTCGTTTAAACCAGGTAGGCAGTACGTAGGGAGTATGTATGTCAGGCAGAGGTGTGTGGAATGTCGGCCGCTGCAGGAGGATGCACCGCAGCTGACAGGGGAAATGGGCCTTGCTCATTCCACATACACAATGCGGCGGACGGACATTTTCATCGACACAATCACGGTGCTCACACGTCTATGTACAGATCTGATTCGGACGTCTATCTAACGGGGAGTCAGACCGACCGCCGCCACGATGGCGTCGCCAAGGCCGAGGCGCGGCGCATACGAGGTCCAGAGCACCGGAAAGCCGGCGTCGAGCCACGCGTTGCCGATGATTCGGCCCGCGGCGACTTGGAACGTCCAGTTCCAGAGCCACCCCCACACACCGCCGACACGATGCCCTGTGATCCTCCGGAATGCACGCTCGGCAAGGCACCCGACGCCCGACAGCATGAAGAATGACCAGATGCCCCAGTGCGAGGGCACGGGCTCCATGCCAAGGTGCCCGATGATGTGGAGAAGGGCGCTGAAGTGGAACACGAGGAGCATGTACACCGCGCGTGTGCGCATGAAGGGCGGCAAGAGGTTCATGACGATCGTCGATTGCACGGCCATGTAGTGCTGCCGTCAGCAGCCGGGTGGTAGGGGCCAGAGGAGAACTCACGCGAATGACCTGCTGCCAGCGACGGCTCCACATCTCGTTGATGCTGGTGGACAGGATCGGGTAGCTGAAGATGGGGAAGTCCCACGCGCTCGTCTCCCAGAGCGTCGTCCCGACTGCGATGGCCGCGATGAGGTGGTGCCCCGCGCCGAGGTAGAAGGCGACGGTGTTGCCCATGACCGTCATGGCGAAGATGTAGGCGATAATCTTCTCCGGGTAGTCCCACTGCTCCAAGAACAGCGCGATCGAGTTGGGGCGGCCGCCGGGCACACAGATCGTGCCGTGCCCAACGGAGCGCAGGAAGGCGGTGGTGATGTCGGCCATGACGTAGTTCCATGCCACGGCGTACAGATGACGCGCGACGGTCGCGGCGCGCCCGAGCGGCGGCCAGCGCGGGTGCCAGTAGTAGTTGTCCTTGAGTGTGCTGTTGCGCGGGCCGAGCGAGTCGTCCAGGCCGATGCTCCCGAGGCCGATGCACCTGTAGTTGATGGTCATGTCGAGCGCGCTCAGGAAGCGTGTCTTTGCCGACGGCGACGGCGAACGCAGAAGACGGGGGTCGACGAGGGGCCCCTTGAGAAGGGACCACTCGACATACTTGAGGATAATGAAGTAGGCGTACAGCGACAGTCCGCAGTTGGCCATGTTCTTGGACGGGTCTGGTGTCAGGAGGTGGGTCTGTAGCGTGCCTGCGTGCCGCTTGCCCTCACCGTGGAAGCTCCACCGCAACCAGGTCGGGATGTACAGCCCGAGGCCAAGCGCGCCGAGCGCGGCACGCTGGAGACGCGTGTCCGGCTTCGTGATCAAGAACCCCATGGCGAGCAGGGGCAGAGTCGCGACCGTGTACACAAGCGGGGAGACCGTGTCAGCCCACTCGGCTCCACGGAGGTGGGCCTCGTGCACAAAGTTGAGTGGACCGTAGGGCGGCTTGATGGCCCACGCGACGGAATCTTGGACCGTGGGGGAGGCTAGGAAGTCGGTGACTGCCGGGGGCAGTTGCTTGTGGACCCACACCTGGTACTGCTGGACGACGGGGGACGCTGCGATCTCGCGGAGAGGGCTGGGCAGGGCCATGGTGAGGAAGATCGTGAGGTGAAAGACATTGGGCACGCTGCAGTCAGAGGGTCAGTATATATGGATGAGAAAGTCGATGATGCGGCATTGTCAAGCGAGATCGGGGCGCGCCAGGCGCGATATGGGCGCAGCGCGTCGGATCGTGCCTGCCGTCATCGGAGAGAGAGGGTAAAAAAGGTGTTGAGATCAAAAGATACAGATCGGTCATTGAAGGCCGCTGGTCCTCGCCGCGATTCGAACGCGGGGCCACTCCCATAGTCTGTGAATGCACAACCCTAAGAGAGTATGATAACCACTACACCACGAGGACGTATTTTGATGTTGGAAACTTTTCGGCTTCGGCTGTGTCCCTGAACCACCTTTCAGACGCTTCCTGAAGTGCCTTTCAGCTGTCTGCAGGCCAAGAAACACGTCGCTCGAGCAGCAGAGGGCCTGGAAAAGTACCTTGTCCACAACTGCATATCCTATCCTACATAATCCGAGCCCTACTCCATATCTGCTACCCCTACCGCCTCTTGTGCCTGTAGGCGGGGTGGTCCGTCCCGACGTGTGCCGTGGCGTTTGGCCCGCCCATGGACTCGCGGAGAGTCTTGCGGGGCGCGTCGGGCACCTGCTCGGGGAGGCGCCCACGCCGCCGGAGCTCGGGGACGACGTACTCGATAATGTCCTCGAACGTGTTGGGAGTGACGGCATAGGCGAGGTTGAAGCCGTCGATGTCGGCCTCGTCGATCCACTGCTCGAGCTGGTTGGCAATGCTCGTGGCGCTGCCAACGAGGAGCGGGCCCAGCCCGCCAATCGCAATCTTCTCCGCGATCTTGCGCGGCGTCCACACCTCGTCGCCCGTCCCCTACTTGCTCCACATCTGGTTGACGGAGCGGATCGCATCGTTCTCGACGTACTCGAGCGGCTGGTCGACGTCGATCGTGGACAGGTCGACACCAGCCCACCCGCCGTACAGCGCGAGAGCGCCCTCGATGCTGGCGTACTGCTTGTACTCGTTGTACTTGGCCTGGGCTGCCTCCTCGGTCGGGCCGGTGATGATCGTCACCAGGGCGAAGATCTTTACGTTACCCGGGTCGCGGCCCTGCTCGCGCGCACTGGCGCGGATACCGCTCGTGATCTTCTTGAGATGCGGCACGGTGGGCCCAGCGATGAACACGCTCTCGGCGTGCTTGGCCGCGAACGCCTGGCCCTTGCTGCTCGCACCCGCCTGGAAGAGGTAGGGGGTGCGCTGCGGGCTCGGCTCGCAGAGGTGCGCACCCGGGACGGTGAAGTACTTGCCCTCGTGCTCGATGTCATGCACCTTCTCGGGGTCGGCGTAGAGGCCCTTTTCCGCGGCCTCGGCGGGAGGCAGCACCGCATCGTCCTCCCACGAGTTCTCCCAGAGCTTGTAGCACACCTCCATGAACTCCTCGGCGATGTTGTACCGCTCGTCGTGCGGCACCTGCGTCTCGAGACCGAGGTTGGTTGCGGCGCTCTTGAGGTAGGACGTGACGACGTTCCACGCGACACGGCCCTTGGTCAGGTGGTCGAGAGTGCTCATCTTGCGGGCGAAGGCATACGGCAGCTCGTATGTCAGACTGACCGTCACGCCGAAGCCGAGGCGCTTGGTCACCGCAGCCATGGCGCTGATGGGCCCGATCGGGTCGTTGACCGGCACCTGGGAGGCGGAGCGGACGGCCGCGTCCCGGCTGCCGCGGTACACGTCGTAGATGCCCACGACGTCGGCGAGGAACAGCGCGTCGAAGCCGCCGCGCTCAAGCAGCTGTGCAAGGTTGATCCAGTAGTCGAGGTCCTTGTATGTGCGTGCCCTGTCATTCGGGTGTGTCCACATGCCCGGGGCCTGGTGGCCGACACAGCACATGTCGAAGGCGTTGAGGTAGATGCGCTTCTTGGACGGAGGAGGGGTGAGCGAGCCGTACACACCGCCGTGGTACACGAGCGGCTTGCCCGGCGAGAGTGCGATGTTGTCGAGGCGGCCGATGGCGAGGAGGTTGTCACCTGCCGCGCTGAACGAGACGATGTCGCCGCTGAACCGAGCTAGCGAGGGCAGCTTGGGCAGCCCGTCCTCACCCCAGCTCCACTCGTCGTTGGCGAAGCGCTTCGAGGTAGTCGCCGCAAAGCGCGTCGCAATGTGTCCCTGGTCCTCGCGCAGGAGGTGTGCCGCGAAGCGGAGCGAGCGCGAGAGCGTGTCGAGCGAGGAAGACGTGCGGCCGACGTTGAACGAGACCATGGGCGGCTCGACGCACACGCTGTTCACGGTGATAGCGGTGAAGCCGACCGGTTGGCCCTCGTGCGCAGAGGTAATGACCCAGACACTGGTAGCGGCGTTGCGGAATGCCGTGCGCAGGTGTGTCCCGTCAACGTATCCGGTGCTGGATGCGGACGAGCGCCTCCGCACGTCGAGGCCAGCGAACACCTGGGTGATGTCGGGCTGGGAGGAGGGGCTGGTCTTGGGCGAAGCGGACGTAGATGACTCGGCGGACGACTGGAAAGACGCAGGCGCCGACTTGGGGGACACGCGCTTCTCAGGAGGCGGGGAGGGCGGCGAGATCGAGGTGGAAGCGACGCGGTTGATGATCCCGGCGACGGTTGCGGTCGAGGGCGCGGCCTTGGGCGCGCGTGGCTGCGCGTACAGCCCGTTAGGGGCGGTGGCGGGTGGCATGGTGGCGGAAGGGGTGGTGGGGAGAGGTGGGGTGGCTGCGGGCGGTTGTTGTTGGGGGCGCTCGCTTTTCAAGGGCGGTGGTAGACGCGCCGAGAGTTCGTATGGCAGGACAATGGAGGTGCCGATCAAGCAGATGAGGGGGAAGACAACGGATGCCCAGCTATCTTAAGTGTTCTGCAACCTGCTCTTCCGCCGCGGGAAGCGCGTATCGTGCCGCAGTTGCCCACCGCTGCATCGTCGTACGGCTGCCGAACGCTTAGGACGATCGCCCGCCTCGGAGCGACGGAACTCTATCTCTGCAGAGATCGGCAGACATTTGCGCTGCCCTCGGAGGACACGCAATGCGTCGTGCGCTCGCGTCTGCGGCGTCTCTCCTCCTCCTATCTCGTGTCCAGTATCATCTGTAGTCTGGCACGGGATGGGCCCGCCGAGCGACGCCGGGTGTCAGTGTCAGCAGCCGGCCACCGCTGGGTAAACTGCGAGTTTGCGTGCTCGCTGCATTGCCCATGACGACGCCGAGCGTCAGTAGGCGGCGGCGAGTGAGGGGGTGAGTAGTGAAGTTAGCTAGGCGGACTGTGACTGGGTGAGGATGTCGACATGGAGAGGGTGAATGACACGCCAATGATGGTTGAAATGGCGAGGCGATGGCGACAGGGAGAGTGATGCGGGGCCCTGTTCCTGGATGATGGCCCCGTCGCTCTCCCTCCTGGGTGTGTGTGGGTCTGCCGAAGCTGGCCGAGAGGAGGCACTACCACAATGCCGCAATGCCGAGCCCGGCATGCATCTGATTGTACTTAGCAGAGAGAGGTGCGCGAGGCGGACGAGGGGAGAGCATGTGCGGGGGATTGCCTATCACCCCTTAACCCCGCTTTGCACACAAGCACCATCTTGACATTGCCCAATCTCTGTCCGCCCAATTTCCCCTCCAAGCTCTGCTGCTGACTGCATCAGCACTCGCCTAGCTCAATACTCAAACTGTCTATCACATCGTCCTTGTATCACATCCGTCGCGACCGCTGCTAGCGCCGGCGATTGGACGAGTCTCTCCGAGTCGGACGCGCAGACTGAATCGAACGAGACTGACTGGGCCGCGAGCTAACGAGACTCACGCCATCGCAACACATGGTGGTGACACCCAGCACGCCCAACGCATCTACGTCCAACAGCATAGACGTGGTTATGTATGTCTCTGCCACCTCCGAGCGTGGTCGGATGCCCGGGCAAAGGCGGACATGACCACGCAGAGGTGCAGAGGAGGTTGCTCGATCGCTCGGCGACCCACGGCAGCGCAGCAGTCAACCCGAGGACACATCCAAGATCATGCCATAGTATCTGCGCGGAACGAGGGTGCTGACGCCACAGCCACCAGATCAGAGTGATTAGCCACAGCGTTCATTCGACACGGCCTGTCCCTGCCGTCCGAGAAGGTGAAGCAATTCATGGCAGGGACAAAGTCCACAGTCAGCTATAAGCAGGCGTGGGTCCAGGCGACTAACCACCCCCACACGCCATCAAAACGCCATGTCGAGCGCTTCTACCCCTGCGGAGAAGACCGTGGAAAAGTCCCAGCCGACCGTGCAGGCTGTGCACGATGCTCTGTCGACACACAAGTCGACGTCGGCGCTCGGGCGCTTCAAGCACTGGATCCAGGACCGCGACTACCATGTCTGGGTCATGTCGCTTGGTGAGTTCACATTCCACGCTGGCCCGGCCACATGTCAGCCAACTGCCATCCGCATTCCTTGCCACGCCCGATCGGACTCGCTGACACCAGGCTTCATGCTCCTCTTCACATCGTACCCAATCCAGGGCGTCCAGACGATCCGCTTCCCCGACACGGGCGCGTACATTCTCATCGTCCTGTACTCGGCGTACTTTGTGACGTCGATGTGGGCGACCTTCTTCCTCAGCTGGTGGGGCCTCGAGTGGTGCCTGCCCTGGGGCCCGATCTCGTACGCCACCTGGATCGCGTGCATGTTCAGCGAGAACAACGCGGCCAACCTCGTCGGCGCGGCTTTCTTCGGCTGGGGCGCCGGCATCCTCTGGCCCGCGGCGGGCCAGCTCATCGCGGCCGTGAGCACGCCGAACAACCGCGCCTCCAACGCCGGCATCTACCAGTGCGCGTTCCATATCGGCGTGTTCGCGGGCGGCCTCATCCTAGGCGCGGTGCAAAAGACGCTATCCAACTTCAACCACCAGTACGCTGTGTTTATCAGCCTGTGTGGCACGAGTGTCATCACCTTTGTCGTGCACGCGTTCACGTTCCGGCGCCGCTTCCGGCAGCCGCAGGAGAAGAAGAACGCCGACACGGAGGGCAACGAGCCCGGGGTTCACCGTGTGCAGCGCGCCGACGGCACCGTCGAGTACCGCACCGTGCAGGGCAAAGACCTCAAGTCGGAGACGGCCGTCGTGCAGGACCTCGCGCTCAGCGGCGGCCGTGCTGAGGAGAAGAACAAGCTCAAGGAGTGGAAGGACAACTTCTGGCGCCCGCTCCAGATGCTCATCCACCCCGTGTTCGGCCCGCTCGGCCCCGCCATCTTCGTCACGGGCGGCATGACGCAGGGATGGTTCAACGCGTCGTTCAACAAGATTGTCGTCAACGTAGGCGGCGACTGGAACGGCTGGATCTACGCCATCAGTGAGAGCTGGGCCATTGTCGCCAGCATCGTCTTCGGCCTCTTCTACGACCGCCTCCGCACCCACTACGTCGCCGCCCGCTTCCGCTGGGTCATGTACGTGTACGTCGTGGCGTACTACTGCCTGTGCGGCCTGGCCCTCGCGGCATGGTACCTGGGCGAGCGCGGGATCGGCCACGGGCCCGGCCAGACCCGCCCGAGCCACTTCAAGGCGGTCCTCGCCTTCACGGGCGCGTTCTACAACATCCAGCTCCTCGCGCTCGAGGTCTCCATCATCACCTACCTCTCCACGTTCCTCACATATAACGCCGACGTTGCCTTCTCCTCCAAGATCGGCTGCGAGGCCGCCGGGTACCTCCTCGTGTTCGGCCTCGTCAACGTCCTCAACCCCAAGTGGATGATCGTGGTCCTCTTCTGCGTCGGCCCCCCTTGCCACATCATTTACCTCATGTGGTGGCACGCACCCGAGCGCCCGGTCGCGACCATCATGGGCGAGAGCGACGACGAGCTCGAGAAGAGCGGTGCCAGCACGCCCACGGTAGCTGGGGAGGAGCGCAAGGGCTCGGCGCCCACGATTGACGATGATGCGGTGAAGAAACCCGAGGCGGCAGCGCTGGCGTCCTCGTAAGAGGGAGTTGTAGTAGAAGGCACATGTACTGGTTTGAGCATGGGCAACTGGGGCGAGTAGAGCCGTTCGACTTTCACCAGTGACCCGATTTCATCCTGTGCTGTACAACTGCGCTGGACGGTGCCAGCCTACACCACCTCCATGCCTCCCCACTCAAGCACCCGCAGGAGGTTGGCATCCCCAATGCGTGGGTCGATCCCCACGATGCTGGCCCAGTTGACCTCCTGCTGGACACTGGCCCAGTGCATCTCGTCGTTGGCCTCGGCCGTAGAGACGCCACGGAAGAGCATGAACACGCGCGTGACAACGTCCGCGGCGGGCTCCGTCTCAAGGGGTGCGGCGCGCGCATACTCCTTCTGCGGGACGAAGCGGAGCGCGATGTTCTGGTGCGCGTTGAGGTCTGCGAGCCAGTACCTGCTGTCATCCGATTCCGGGTGCAACGTACGTGATGAAGTCGGTGCGGGCGCCGGCGTCCTGATGTCAGCGGTGGGCCGTGGACCTCTCACCAAGCCCAGCTTGGACAGCTCGCGGTACAGGTACCCTGGCACGTCTGATGTGGGGAGAAGAACAGCATTCTCGGGGCCGAGGTGTGGGCGGCCTGGGTCGAAGGTACCTTCCTCCACCGGGTCCTCTGAGCATCCGGCGCTGGTGTCAGCGTCCACTGGGCTCGGGGCGCACAGAGCTGGCGTCAGCGGTGTCCGGGTGCGGGTACTCACCCTCCCAGAACAGGTAGGTAGTCTCGATGCCCTTGTCGTCGGTCATGCGGCCGTTGGGGTTCGCCTTGACGCGCCACTCGATGCGCTCCACCTTGTCCTTGACGATTGTTGTCGGTGGATACACGGCGCTGAAGAGCCACTGGGGGCTGAGCGCGAGCTTGACGACCATGTCCGTCGGCTCTGGGGGCATGAGGTAGATGACTGGCTTGCGTAAGCCCATCACCAAGGAGACGACAGCGCCGTCCGAGATACCGAGGACGGCAAGGGTGGCGGTGTCATTCATGATCAGCCTGCCATTGTAGAAGAGGCGCTGCTGGCGCTCGGGTGTGCCCTCGGCTGCTGTCACGGCCGCCTTGAGCTGTGCGACAGTGGAGGACAGGGCCAGATCGACCGGGATCTGTTTCCTATTTAGAGTCTGCACCACAACCTTGATCATCTTCTCGGGCTTGGCCTCGCCGTCGCCGTTCGTTTCGCAGCTTGGGGGCGACGCGGGTCCGGGTGGGCGGACTGGGCGGGGGTAGGATGGCGGTCGGGTGGGCACGGTGGTTGGGTTTGGAGGGGGCATGGTAGGCCGGGCTGGGTGGACACGCACGACCACGGCGCCGGTCGCGTTCTCGAGGCACTGCGGCCACGTCTCGGGGTCGACTGTAGCCTCGACCACGTTCTGCGACACAGTGACGTTCACCACGAGCGTCAGGTTCTCTGAGTTGACACCGAGCCGATGCCCGATGGCCTGTAGCATGACCTGGAGTCAACGAGGGGCGTGAGTGGCGCACCTTGTAGTCCGGATTGACTGGAAGGTGAGCAACGAGGCTACCGGCCGCACCCAGTGATGGGAGGAGGAAGGGGAGCTTCTTGGGGGCCATCGGTCGGGCTTGAGCAGGTGTGATTGCTGACAGAGATGCAGTGGCGAGATGACAAGTTGAGGCGTAGTAGAGTGCGGGAGTCGGGGAGTAGGACAACAACATGCACAGCAGCGGCTGCATCGTCTCCACCTCCCCTGCGCCTTGTCCCCCATGCCATTCCGCACAGGCCTTGCACATGGCATGCCTGCCTTTGGTCATGGTCAACTTCAGCGTATGACGAGTCGGTGTGAGCACGCCTGGACACGGCTGGGCGCAGATGCCTGCGTATCAAGGCGCTTCACGCACCCGGTTGAGGTTATCAAGCTCGCCACTGAAACATTCTGCATTTACGTCAAGCTCTGCCCATTCTCACTGCCCACTTCCCGTCTTGCTTAGAGCATCTCCATCCCGCCCCACTTCACCACGCGGAACAGCTTCTCGTCCGACATGCGCAGGTCGATGCCGACCACCGCCCCCAGTCGACGCCATCGTTGGCGCGGGCCGCCGCCTCCGCCCACTCGCCGATGCGCTGTGGTCAGTTGGGGTCGCGAGGCTACAAACCTCGTAGCTGGGATCAACCCTGTGGAGGAGCGGGCGACTGCGATCGCGGTTCGGAAGGAAGAACGAAAAAGGACTTGGCGCTGCTATAGTTGGCCATGCTGCTGATGGGCGAAGGCTAGAGAAGCTCTGCGAACTTGGCGAGGCGTAGAAAGGCTCGATGAGCGAGTGGAGGATGAGCAGTAGAGGTGGGGGAAGTTGTCAACTCGTGAAGGTGAAGGAGTGAGCTGGGGTGTAAGGCATGTGAGGATCGTGGGTGTGCCAAGCTGGGGGTTGACGGTGGTGGTCAGCTGGCAGTGATGTGTGATGATCTGCAGGGGAAGCTTCTGACAATCATCTCGGTCAACAACGCCGCTACTGCCCCCGCTACAACTACTGGCGCCCGAGGAGGACGTACAGCCTCGCGCCGGGCCCAACGCCGTGCTGCGCCAGCGTGCCGTCGCCAAGCGTCTGCCCCGCAAAGCTAACCCGCTGCTGGGTCGGGTGCACCCCCTTGTGGGCGTGCACAACCTCCTTGATGCGGCCCACGCTCTCGTGCGGGCTGTATGGCTGCGCAAACGTGTGCGTGCGCACCGTCGTGACGTAGATATGTCCGTTGTGGCCAGGAGTGCGGGGCGGGGAGGACACGGGCGTCGCGACCGGCGCCTGGAAGGCGACGCGCTTGGGCTTGAGCGTGCGATCGGCGACGCGCACCACCACGGCGCCGCGGGCCGAGGCGAGGCACGCGGGCCACGCGTCGGGGTGCACCGCGGCGCGGTAGGCGCGGCCGCCCGAGACGACGGGGACGACGAGGGTGAGCTGGGACGCGCGGACGCCGAGGTGGTGCTTGAGCGACTGGAGCATGTCCTGGGGTTAGGGGCGTCTGGGGCGACGCACCGCGTACGAGGGCTGGACCAGAAGCTGAGTGGCCTGGGGGGCAGGGCTGCCAGGGATGTGGAGCAGGAAGGTGAAGGTCGGTGGGCTCATGTTCGAGAAGGAGGGCAGGAAGCGAGGGGTGAAGCGGTAGGTCAGGCTGCATTAAAGGAGCACCAGAGCAGGCGGAGGCCGGAACGTACCGCACCAAGCACTCATCAGAATGATCAGCGGGCTCGCCATCAGTCTGGTGCCGTGACAAGCTCCGGTTGCAGGATGCATGGATAGGCGCTCATCGTGTGGTTATCAACACATCCGCTCCAGTTCGGGGGCACTGCGCCGTCACCTTCCACCGGATACTCTGACCGGCGGCGGTGGCGACGGCTTCGGCTGGAGGGTAGATGGCGCGGAACCCCACTGCGGGACAAGGTTGAGGTGGACCTGCACGTCCTTGGGCGCGGGCGGGAAGAGGTAGATGACAGCCTTGCCGCCGCGGAGGCGGAGGATGAGGTGGAGCATCGACTCCCTCTGGATGTTGTAGTCGGCGAGGGTGCGGCCATCCTCGAGCGGCTTGCCCGCGAAGATGAGGCGCTGCTGGTCAGGCGGGATGCCCTCCTTGTCCCGGATCTTGGACTTGACCGTGTCGATGGTGTCCGGCCAACCGGTGTGGATCTCGATGGTCTTGCCGGTGAGATTCTTGACGAAGACCTCAAACTACTGAGGGCGGTAAAAGAGGAGCTGCTCGGGGTTGGGGGCCGGGTTGGGCCGCGGGCGCTTCTGCGGGACCTGATAGTCGGTGGCCTCCTCGGCGGGCTCCTGCCTAACGGCAGGGGCGGAGACGGTGATCACGCCGTCGACCCAGTAGAAGCAGGTAGAAGCAGGCCGGCCAGGCGTCCTTGTCAATGATGGCATCGTGGCGCTGTCCGCCACAGTTGGCCGGCGCGAGGAGGAGGGTGTCGGAGGCCGAGACGTTGCGAGCGTTCCTAAGGCGCGCGAGGATGCAGCCGACCATCTCCTGCATGTCAGCCGGGGCTGTGGTGAGGCAAGAGGACACGTACGTCGTCGTCCTCCGAGAGGGGGAGGACGGTGGGGTGCTCGTAGTCAGGAAGACGAAAGAGGTGGGTCGAGGGGAGGACCGGAGCCTTCGTGCGCATGGTTAGTCGGAGATTGAGGGTTGAGAGGTGAGGGCCTACCGGAGGAGAGGAGAGGTTATATGCCAGCTGAAGGGGTGCGAGTGAGGCGAGCGCTCGCGTGAGCAGTCTAGGGCGAGGTGACTCGTGACCGGACGGGGTGGGTCAGCTGTGTGAGCACATGAGCACACTGCGTAGATCTAGTCGTCCTCTACCGAAGCGGACGGCATTGCCACCCAGCTACGCCTCCGACCTTGGCGTGGACGCGGACGCGGTCAATCGTGACACCCTACAGCCGTCGTCGACCGTCACGGCCAGCGCCCGTACGCCCGAGGGCGCGGCACACGTCTGCCTTGATGTGTTCTGGGGTCCGCTGGGTACTGGAGGTACAGCTCTAACTCGCTTCATCGCGCTACGCCCCAGATCCCACGCCCTCGCCAACGCTCCACTCTCAGCTAGCCGCTTAGTCCGGCCAGCCGAGATCCACCGCCGGCGCACTCACCAGCTGCGGCCTCGGGACGGGGTGGTTGCTCCAACACCTTGAGCTTGAGAGCGTCCTGCATGTCATGAGGTCAGCTGCAGCCGTACTCTGGGCGCATCTTCCAAGCGCGCGTTCGATCCAGCAATCGTGAGGGAGCTCGCCCCAGAGCGCTGGGCAATCGTCCATGTAGCTATGAATCGCCCTCATCCCAGGACCCGCCGCCCGTTGGGCGTCTGGATCGTCGCCGTGAGCCGCGCCTCGCCCTCGACAAACTCGACCGGGCCTTCGGCCAACCCGGCATCCTTCAGCGACGCCCTCATCTCCTCCGCGCGCGGGTGGTGCACGGCGAGCTTCTCGAGCCGGCACCCCTTGTCCGTAAGCCCGGCGGCGGGGTGCGGCGTGCTCTGCCACTCGATGAGCGACGGCATCGTCCCGTCGCACTTGAGCTGCCCGTCCCCCGCGATGGTGATGAGCCACCGCAGGCTCCCGCGGCTCATCTGCTCGATCTCGCCCGGCTTGATAGCGCTCTTCTTGAGTGCTTCTGGGAGGTCGGAGGTGCGGCACACCCAGTGGTGCAAGCGCGGCGCGGGGGCGATGTTGTCCATCCCGAACCAGCGGGGGTGCGGGGGCGCCGGGGCGGCGGGGTTGAGCGCGATGACCTCGAGGTAGAAGTCTGGGCCGAGGGAAAGGAGGGTGTTGTGCGTGCCCTGCCTGTCGTGTTCGCCGCCCTGGCGCGGGGACAGGGAGACGCCGAGGGATTCCTCGACCCAGGCGACGCCGGCTTCGAGCGTGTCGGCGGTGATGACGAGGTGGTCGGGCTCGGTATGCGGCATGTTGGGTTGAGAGAGGAGAGATGGGGGCGAGCGAATGACTAAGTGGGCTGACTGCGAGTCCGAGGCGGAGAGTCCGGGTATTGGTCCCGAGGAAGTGTGGAGAGCGGATCAGTGTTGCTCCGCTGTTTGGTTCTTCTCTGGTGGTCGGGCGTGTCTGTCGTTCACATCGCTCGCTCGCCGTACCGTCGTGTCGCCGGATTGCACACCCACAGCTCAAGCTGCACAAAGGAGGACTGCTCCCGGCCGTCTATTCTTGCCCCACCTCCCCAGCAGTAATCTGATGGCCGAACGAGGCTTGTGTGAAACTCAAACATTGGTCATGGCCAGTCCTGAGGCACAACCTCCGCCCCACCCTCGTGCCTTGTCATCTGGAGTCGCGCGCGTTGAGTACAAATGTGAGTGGGCAACGGGTGATCGTCCACCTCGCACTCTCTCGCCCTCTCGCACCCCAGCAACTTGACCCTTAGGAACGAACTGCACCGACTCCATCCGGCAGAGCACAGTCCGCCTCAACGTCACCGACGCGGCATGCCACGCTGCCCTCTGTGACCGCTCCTACTCAACCGCTAGGCCTACAGCACCCTCCCGGGCCCGCTAACGTGCGACCACACCCTGCGCCTCGCAGAGGCCCTCATGGAGAGCGCCGTTGCGAACGGGACATGCACGCGCGACCAGTACAAGATCCGGGCGCAGACCCGCACCCTGTGTACGTTTACGAGCGAGGCGTGCGCCCACCTCGTGTGCCAGACCGAGGCACAGACGTCCCGCGTGAACGCTTACGACGGCAGATGGCAGTGCTACTCGGACTCGGCGGTCGCGAGGGCCGCAGCGCTACCGCCGCCGCCGCATTGCTGGGAACCGTCGTGTGACCCCTGAGTTTGTGTTGTGAGTTGGCCCCCGCCGTCGTACAGCGTCCAGGATGCATTCGCATTTGCCAGCATTCTCCGTTGGAACCTCGACGCAACGTCCGCTCTACTCTCTGCGATGCGGTGCGCCAAGCAGATCTCCAGCCTGATCTTAGAGCATCCCTGTCGGCCGATCTGGTAGCTCGCCGAATCCGCAATTCGCAGTGACAGCCGCGCCGTAATCGACACTGAAAGATGAAACCTTGCCCCGATCTCCGCAAGGCACGGACGAGACTCTTTCCGCTATCAGATTGCACTGGCTTCACAGATATATAACGAGCACGGGGTCGACGGTGATGCAGCCCACACCCACACCCACTCCCGACACAATGAGTCCCATCGCCCACTCGCTCGCCCACTCGTTCGCCACCTCGGACCCGGGGGGGATACACGTACCAACCTTGAACGTGACCGTGCGCAACAAGCCGGCCTGCCTCGACGCGCTCTGCAGCGACCCCTTTCTCCCACACGGCCTCGACTTTTGCCAGCCGACGGGGCGGTTCCTCGACTTTGTGATGGCGCGCGCGCTCCAGAGCGGCACGTGCAAGCGGGGCGACGTCGAGGTCACGGCGCCGCCCAAGGGCCGCACAAGCCTCTACAACGCCGCGCCGGACACGTTCCCCTCGGCGTGTACCTTCCCGGACGAGGGGTGCGCACAGGCCGTCTGCGGGTTCCAGAACAGCGCGGTCAACGGCACCGACGGGTGGACGTGCTACTCGGACCCCGCGATCGCCAGGGCCGCTGTGGACGGCCGGTGGTGGTTCGCCGGGGAGGGGGCGTGCCGGGACAAGGAGGTGAAGTGCCGCGATCTCGGCGGGAAGAGGGAGTGGTACCGCATGCTCCCGGAGAGTGAATGGCCGAGTGGGGCCACGTCGTCGGCAGTGCCCAGCAGGGGTTTCTCCCTTCTTGTCGCTGCGTCGGCCGCTGCTGCCGTCCTCGCTACGTTGTAGTCCCGACACGGGGTGCGGCTGGGAGGACCAGCACTGACAGCCCGGCCAGTCCTCCTCCGAGGCTTCCGACCGCAGCGCAACGCAGCACGGCTATATGCAGGGGATAATATTGTTCTTTGGGGTGTTGCCTCGCGTCCTGGTCCAACACCAGGAATCGAACTGACGTCCTGGTTCCTTGTCCAGCCCACACGCCGCCAACACCGGCGCGACCAGCTTCCAAGCTTCAGCTCCGCGTGCATGCCCCCTTTCGTCGCCGGGCATCACGAGCTCGAAGTTCAACCAGCATCACTGGCCTTTGTAGCTCAGTGGCAGAGCGCGCCTTTCGTAGTACCAGGAAGCTGGAGTTCGAGGGTGAGGGCGGCAGTTCAATCCTGTCCGGAGGCATTTTTGCCGTGTTTTCATGCATGCCTGGACATCTGGGGGTAGCCCTGCGTCTTGGCTACGTCCTGGCGCCCTTGGGAGGGGAGAGGAGTCGGTGTTGGGGAGATATGCCGGTTTGGAACGGGAGGGTGTGGGGGGATTGGTGGATTCGGTGGTGGATTCGGTGGTGGCCGAGTTGAGCAACTGGATGCGGCCGAGGCTCGATCGACGATCTGCATCTGCATGCCTCGTCTGCTCGCGACGCGCTGCACGCGCCTGCTCTTGCGACACGGGATCTTGGCACCCGCCGGGCCGGGGTTCCTCGATCCTCGAGCGTGACGGGTTCCATCGCGCACCGGGTTCCTCTCTGATCCCCTGTCCCGCAGCGCGACCTCGCTCATCAACCCCTGGGCGCTCCAGTCACCTCGAACGCGCCTCCCCCTGTCGCAGAGCCGCCGGAGGTGACGCGGCCGGCGGTCTCGGCCTGCTCGCACATCCGACAATCGCGCGCCAAGCTAAAAGCCGGGACCGTCGAGCGCAGCGCGTGCCCTTTGAATCGGCCCGTTCGGAGGATCGGAGGCGGGGTGAGGGTGAGGAGTGCGAGGAGTGCGGGGGTGAGTCTGCCGGCCAGTGCGGTGAGAGGCATGAGAGGATGAGAGGGGGATCACGCATCACGCATCACGCATTCAGCGCGTCGATCGTGATGTGCGTGTTGTGTGGATCATCCGTGCCCCCCTTATCCTTATCCTGTATTTTGTACCCTAATACCCCCTATTACCCTGTCTATTTTCCTCAGTCGTCACAGTATTCAACGCACGGCGCGTCGCGTCCGTCGAGCCAGCCCTGATTACCCTCGTCCGTGCCCTCGACGCCCTCGACGCCCTCGACGCCTCCCTCTGGCCGATGGACGGGCTGCAATGCTTGGCTAATGGACCCAAGAGATTGAATATAGCCACCCAATGTTAACAGGTTAATAGTCTAGGTCTGTGCACAACAACAAAGTCTTTGCATGTTGGCTAAATCAGTCACGCTCAAGAGCCGAAACACCAAACCTCCTTTAATCAACTCCCGCTCCCATCCGCCTACAGTAGTACTCTTCCATCTTTCTGCCATCTTTCCAAGCCCCCCTCCCGGCTCATCAACAGCCGCCATGTCGTACATGTCCACGCCCACATGCCTATGACGCTGATGGCAATGAAAGCGTGAGAAACATGGCCAGAGCCAAGATTGCGCTGCCGTCACGTGCAACGACGACATGAGAGCCCCAGAGAGCCCCAGAAATGCAAGATTGTGGCAGGGAATTGGTGGATTGTCTGGGGACGTGCCTGCGAGTGTTGTGCCTCGGCTCCTGGATCCTGACAGGTGGGACCTTGATGGACCCGGCATAAACCGTGTTTCACAAGATCACGAGCCCAGCAGACAGTGAGGCAGCGGGCAACCGGCAGCTGGCAGCCTTCTCTCCCACCCGCACGACAGCCAGCCACCCACATTACTGTTGCATGTAATGTTCGAGTCGGCTGCAGAAAAAAGTTGTGCACACGGCGAGCGGCGAGGTTGTGGTTGCTGATGGCCGGGGAGGGGCAATTGATGGCGAGTTGTTTGAATCGACTGCGAGCGGGGCGGGGCGGGGCGGAAGGGAACGAGCTGCGGAGTCGCGTCGCGTCGCGCCCCTGCGCGTCCTCTCCAGCTCTCCCCTCTTTGCTCGCTTACACTTTGTCGCAACACTGGGCAAACGTCTGTCCTATCCATTCCTGCGGAGAGTGGCAGCCAGTGTCGTGCTTACGATGCAGACGGGCGTACAGGCCTTGGGTGTGTGGGTGTGGATGTTGCTTGGGTGGTGCATGTTTTGTCTGGGTGGCCGAATGAAGCGCAGTTAGCGTCTCTTGGCATTCAAAAGGATGCGAGTGGGCCCTGGGCATCTCTGTCTAGTTACCCTTGATTCACTTCCGATCTTGCCCTTGGTTGCCCTGATTACCCTGTGTATTAGCAACAAGTTGTATTCCCTCTCCTCTCACGCTCTCACTCTCACTCACTCTCGACTAGTCCACTCATCCCGCTCATACCCATCCAGCCCCGCCCCGCCCACCTTCCCTCACCTTCCCTCACCTCACCTCACCCACCTTGCCCCATGGCCGAGTTGCATTTCTACCCACAGACATCTCTCTTCTCCCTTCTCTCTTCTCTCTTCTCTCTCTCTCTCTCGCTCATCTCTTTCAACATCGTCTCTCGACTCTTTGTCTCTGTCTAGTTTACCCCATCCTCCAACAACCCCCCTTCCACAATGCTTTACCACAAGCTCCTCGTCGCTCTTTTCGCCGTCCCCTTCGTCGTCGCCCAGGACGCTCAGCCCTCTGGTGACGCCGCGGCCCCCGCCGAGTCGCCCGCCGCCGACGCCGCCCCTGCCGAGCAGCCTGCTGCTGACCCCGCTGCCGGCGGTGAGGCCCCCGCCCCCGCTACTACCACCCGCACTGGCGGCTCGATCGGTGGTAACACCGAGAACACTGGCCACGGCTACCAGAACGCCACTGCCGGCAACTGGACCGCCGCCGAGTTCACCATCCCCAACACCGAGTCCTACTGTGAGTATTGATGGCCGCACGATGGGTGGGTGGATGGACGCGCGGCGTGCCGCGCGAGGACCCAAGTTGTCACGCTGCGGGACCGGCCGGTCCTTCCGTCTGTCTGCCCGAGGAAGGTTAGCTGAGCATCCGCTGACACCACCAGGGGTCAACGAGGCCGAGAACACCGCCATCTGGACTCCCTACGAGCAGGCTGTCGACCTCGTCATCTTCAACTCGAACACCTCGCTCCTTGCCGAGCAGCGCACCGTCGCCCAGAACAGTGAGTTCGCCTTCCCTGTTCCTTTTCTAACCCGAAGTCCCGGCTGGCGTTGGCACCTGGACCGGCATGATCTCTGGCTTCACCACCGGCAACAACTACATTCTCGTCCTCGCCCTCAACAACGACCCCTCGCGCAAGATCGGCCAGACCCGTGGCTTCTGGATCAAGCGCAACGGCACCCTCCCCGCTCCTATCCCCGAGAACGCCGCTGGCCAGACCCTCTCGGGCGGCGGTGTCGCTGCTACCGGCACCGCCATCCCCTCTGCTCCCGCCCAGTCTGACCCCGCCAACGCTTCGGGCACTGGTGCTGGTGCTGCCGGCGCCACCCCCACCTCGGGCGCTGGCAAGCTCGCTGCTTCGGTCGCCGCTGCCATCGGCGCTGGCGCCCTCGCCTTCACCCTCTTCTAAGCGCCCAACCCTCGACGTAACGACGCCGCGGGCGCCCGCGCTTATAATTTGGCCACCTAAGGTCTAAGCTATATACATTACGGACGCTGCGCATGCAGAGTTTCTTAGCAGTTTCCGACTCGTCGTCCTGCGAGGCGGACTTGACGTGCCCGCCCCTCTTCTCATCTCAGCGCGTCTCCTGCGCCTATGCAGCGGCACGCGAATCTTGCACACAACCACACTGCTCTTTGGCAGGCTAGCATCAGCCATTCGACGCCAGATCCGGCCATCAACAAACATGGATCCACGGTTGCCTAACAACCAACAGCTCTTGGCGCCCATTTCCGCGCACGCGAACGCTTGGCGAGCATGACACCAGCCTTAGCAGCACCCGCCAGGGCGGATGATCCCTGCCAAGCTGCCAAGGCGCGACACCCACGTCACGGATTCACACACCTGCGCACCTACATCGCTGAAACGCCGCCGCATTTCAATCTCGGTAGCCTGCGATTGGCGCAAGCGCCAGCCCACCTGCTGGCATGCTGACTGCGGCATGCTCGCGCCTGCCTGCGCCAGACTTACCCTCAGCGCAGTTTCATGAGATCAGCCAAGCGGTATGGCGACTTCATGGACAGCGTGGGAGTGCTTGGCGGACATTATCATTGATCATGTGCCTCTGTGCCTGCGCATATGGCCGTGTTGTGCGACAGCTCGATTGCTTTCCGCCCAACAAGACCACACGAGGAGGTGTAATCCAACCCAATCTGCGAAACCAGCCACGCAAAAGGCCCAAGGAACGGCGGCCGCGCTGGCTGACAAATGTTGGCTGGCCCGTCGTTGGCAGCTGGTTGCAGTGGACACGGCCGTTAGCCATCTTCTCTCAGCCGTTGCTTCAAGAAGCATCTGGATGCTCGTCAGTGGCGTGGCTGGCCATGTGCTGTCGTGGGAGAAGCATGCGCATGGTGACCCTCATGTTCATGATCGATTGTGAGGTGAATGGAGAGGCACGTCAGCTGCTCTGCATCCTCGTCTCTGGGTCAGCCAGCCGCGCCATATCGTCGCAATCGGCAGATCATGATGGACATTAACAGCGATCTCTCTTGCCTCGTCTACGATCCTGCGATTGCGATCTCCTGCCCGAGCTGCCGGGCGTCTGTCTGCCAAGGCTCCGCGCCTTTTGGATAACGTGCTGGCCCGCACTCGCAGACAAACCCGCAGAAGCTCCCCGAGCCCACACCCCACTCCGCTCGCGCTGCCGCTGGCGTCTTCAGGTCCAGGTGCAACGGATGCAAGGACGGTGGTGGCCCACCAGACGCCACATGGCCGTGCTCGGATCTGCACATCCGAGCATCCGATCTGCCCTGCTGCCCGCTTCCGCAGAGAAGGAATGACCTCTCCCAACACCCACGCCCACCTAAGTCGTACTCTACTCGAGCCCTCAGCGTGCCTGTGCACCGCCTCAATTGCATGGCAAGATGTTGGCCTGATGACGACAACGAGTCCGGTGATCCAGACCAGGCTCAGAGACTAGCGCGCTCATGGCCAGGCTTGTAGGCTCGCTCCGGAGGCTTTGTCACGCTGTTCAGGATTAAACGACTAGGGGTAATCCACCCAACCTTAGTCTAGTCCCCCCCCTTGTATTACCTCGCCTCCTCCGATCCTCCTCCAGACACCGCCTCTGCCCACGTCGTGGGCGCGCTTGCCCGACGCCACCCCGGACACCCCGGCCCAACAACCCCGGGCAGTTCTCCCCCCTCCCCACTTGCCGGTCAATGCCGGTGGTGCCGCGGTGCCCGAGTCGCGGTGCCGTCAACGCGCCGTCTTATCGCTATCAGACCCGAGGCACCTCTGAATAGACTCTACGTCAGAGGCTACCGCCGACTTTCCTCTTACATTACAATCCGTCTTGGGACTGGCGTTACATGCCACTTTGATTCATCCCCCCTTCCTCGTCGTCGTCCTCTACTCTCCCCCCTCTTCAGCCTTGACGTTTGGTGTGGACAAGAGGGGGTGTTGAAGCGAGTCCCGAGGATTCGGGAGGAATGGGGGGATAATTACCTGAGAGCGCCACGGGGGAGTGGTTTGCGTTACAGTCTTGTTGGTGAGGACTGTGCTTGAGCGTTACCGACGATCAAAGCGTCTCTACCTTGCCCTCGGTGCTCTCTTGACTCTCTCTTCTCTTCTCTTCTCTGTTGCATCACTCCTCATCACTTGCCTCCTCCCCATCCACCTCATCCACACACAACTCCATCTCACAAGTCTCACAACTCTTCACCTACTCATCTCACACATCATGGCCGCACCCATGGCCTCAATGGCCCCACCCCCACCCACACAGCGCACATTCCACCCCGTCCAGCAAAGCGTGCGCACTTTCCTCGACCGCCCTCGCTCACACCAGACCCACACCCAGACGCCCTCCCCGCCAACATCTCCGCCCCGCCCACTCTCAGCACACTCGCACACCGTCGCGCGCATCTCCCGTCCCGTCAGCCCTGCAGGCGGCTCGCGGCCCACATCACGCGCCTCGAGCCCAGGCGGACACCTCTCTCGCCCCGGCACGGGCTACTCGGAGGTGCGTGCGCCAGCCCCCGCACCTCTTGGCTCTGAGCTGACAGCAGAACCCGACCTCGAATGGTCACGCCATGATCGCGAGAGTGGAGGCTCCTCCAACCCCCGACGAGACCCCGGAGCCCACAGAGCACTCGGACGAGGGCCACCTTCCCTCGGTGTCGTCGTGCTCGTCGGGGGCAGCGGCCGCTTCCGAGGCTCCCGTGCGCTGCACATTTGCCCTCACACACCCCGAGCGCCCGTGTCCGGCCACCGCGATCGAGAGCCTGCTGCTCATGCAGGACAACGGCATTCCCGCGATCGTGAGTCTTCGGCCTGGCCTCGGGCTTGGCCTGTGTTGGGGTCCCTGCGGCTCGGCTCCGCTTAGCATTCGCCCGCTCGCTCATCCCGCTCATCCATGCTGATCGCAGGATATCTTGCGCATGATTCGCGGTCTTATGGGCGTCGCGCCCGCCCCCGGCGACCCCGTGCTGCCCACACCTTTCCGCACGCCAGCGACTTCGCCAGTCAAGACGACAAGCACGAGAAACTGGGAGCCGGCCACCCCTTCCAGCAAAAACTCGTCCCCAGCCGCCAAGCCCAAGGCTGAAGCGAGCGCACCAGCCGCCCCCACTACGGCTGCAGCGATCCCGGCCGCCCCCACTACGGCTGCAGCGATCCCGGCCGCAGAGCCTGTCGCAGCTCCTGCCGCACCGACGCCAACACCAGCCGCTCCGCCTCCCTCGTCGTTCCCTACAAGTCAGGCCCCAGCGCAGGCCCCAGCCCCAGCCGCGCCGTCAACTGGCCCGGCGGAGAACGCGAGGCTTGCCGCGTTCTTGAACCTCAACGCCAACTCGAAGGCGAACAGTACTACCCCTCCCATGCACAAGACGACAAGTACCCCTCCTGTCTCTCGCAGCGGCATCACGACCCGGCGCTCGAGCATGCCCCCTCCGCCTCCACCGTCGTCGATGCCCTCGGCCATGAAGGATGGCTCACAGTCGCGTAGCCAGTCGCGCACTGGTACCAGACGGATAAGCTTCGACACGGAGAAGGTCTCGGACAAGGAGCGCGACTCACTCAAGGCCGGGGACAAGGACTTCTTACCCGACGGTGACCGCCGCGGTAACGACCGGGTCAACACGCGCACCAGATCTCTGGAGCCCAAGCCCCGCCACGATCTCAAGCACAAGGCAAGCTTAGTCATCGACACGAGCGTCCACGGAGACGACTTTGACGCCGACTCGGAGCATGGCCACGGCGCAAACGGCGTGTTATCTCGCGCTCGCCCTAGAATCCAGTGGGCGTCGTTCTTGCCGCCACTCGCGCAAACACTCGCCAGCCCCGAGAACTTCTCGACCGGTGTTGCGACTGGCCGCCTCTTCGGTCTCATTCACACACGTCTCGGCGAGAGACGCATGGCTACGCCCATGCTCCTTCTTGCGGGCGCGTTCCTCTCGGCGGTTGGCAACGACGCTACAGGGAGCCGCCTCTCCGCGCTGCGGCTCGACGAGGCGCTCTCCACTGCGGGCATGATCGAGGCCTTCCTCCAGAGCGCGATGCTGGCCGAGCTCACAGCGCCGGCGACCGCTGCCCCGCTCTCCAACTTCTCCGGCAAGTTCGCCGAGGCTCGTGGAACCGCAGTGTCCGCCCACACCCGCGTCCGGTCCAACGTCAATGTGCTGCGCGACGTGCTCAACCGCCACCTCATGACAACCGTGCAGCGCCACTCGTCCAAGCTCGCCCAGGAGGTGTTCGCGACGGAGCCCAAGATCATCGACGTCCTCGAGCGCACCCGCTCGACCTGCGTGCGCGCCGGGCTCACACTCACCCTTTGGCGCGCGATCGCACTCGCCTACCTTGCTGAAGTTTACGTTGCCGTGCTCCACCACCTCCTCAAGCTGCGCAACGATGGCTACTCCGCGGGTCATCGCCAGGCATGTAAGTTGGCGAGGCAGCTTTCTATGGAGGACGTCCTGACAGCAGACCAACGTGTCCAGGAGTCGCTCAACACCATCGACACCTGGGCGAAGAGGCAGGAGGTCCGCATAAATCTCGCCGGCGTGATCCGCACCTTCCTCGCCGAGCTGATCACGGTGAGTAGGCTGCAAGGTGACCGTGCTTACCCAAGCCCTCGCCGACCGTCTCGCCAATTGTCTCCGCGCTCGACCGCGTCCGCTCGGAGCACAGCGGCGGCCACTCGCAGGCCCTCGCGATCCTCCGTCTTGCGGGCCTGCCCGACCGCGAGATCCGCGCACTCGACAAGATAGCGTTCGCCGTCGAGGATGCGGTCGAGCGGTCCAACGCGGGTTCGCGCGACCTGCCGAACGGCGAGCTCGTCAACAAGGCGCTGGTGTGGTCGGGCTTCGAATAAGCGACAGAGTCGCAGACGATGAGAGAGCCAGCATGGCTTGGCTGGACAATGACACGATGTGACGTGTGCAGGACAGCACGACCAACCCCAAAATGTTGATTAGACTACCACGCTAGAGACGAACTGCGACGACGAACTGCGACGAGGGCACGATGCTCAGCCCAGCCACGACGATGTTGTATGCAGTGGCTGGCTACGGCAGGAATGGCGTGGTGAGGCAGTGAGGCAGGGAAGCAGCTGCGGGCTGACACTGTGAGGGTGAAGGGTGGTTGTCGAAGCGTCGCCTAGTCGTGCGGTCGCGTGGATCAGCGAGCTTGGTTGACACCAAGCAAAGGTCGAGAACTCGCCCAGGCCTACCCTTGGAGAATCAGCGAAAACCGGCCGGTTCCCTAATGTCACCCAATTCTATTGCCCATTACACACCCAAGCTAATGCATGCCAGGCCTCACAACACATCCACATCGCATCGACAGTGGCAAAGCCGCTCCCACTCCCACGAGCGGACGCTACGACCCTAAACAGCGCGATGCATGGGTTGTACTCTTAAACTGCTGTAGGGTACATTTGCATTACTGCAAGGCGTCCGACAGGGCAAGGAACAAGAGCTGAAGGTGAACAAGAGCTCGAGGAGGGTGTGCCCGCTCAGACAGCGAGGGCAACGACAGCAGCGGCGACAACAGCCCCCGCGCCGGCCACGTTGCGGGCGGCGCCACTCTTGCCAGTGGGCTGGGCGACCGCCGCGCTAGTGGTCGCGGCCTCCTTGGCCTTGTCCGAGAGCTGGGCGAACCCGATCTGGGGCTGGTCGGCGTCGTAGCGGTACGCCGAGTAGATCGAGTCGAGGAAGAGCGAGCCGACGAGCATGTCGTAGAGCTCCTGGCCGAACCCGTCCTCCTTCTCGGTGACGCGGAAGCGGGTCTTGCAGCTGCCCTGGGCGCCGCCGCTCGCGCCGGGGGCGGCCTGCACGACCCACTTGGACGCGGGGATGGAATAGGCCGTGCCGTTGACCTTGAGGTTGATGGCCGCGGTCGTGTTGCAGGGCACGTCGTAGCTGTAGCCCGCCTGGCTCGGCATGCCCGTGCTGGCGAGGACGCCGGCCTCGTTCGGCTCGGCCTGGTACGCCTGGGTGCGCGCGGCGCCGGGAATGGGGGTGAAGAGCTTGTCGGCGATCTGGGGCGAGCACTGGATAAAGTCGGCGCCCATCTCGGGGCGGATGACGAGGCGGCGCTGCTCCGTGGCGACGGCCTGGGGCGTCGCGCCCTGCTGCGCCATGGCGGCGGCCTGGGAGGCGAGGTAGGCGGCGGTGTCGACCTCGTGCGCGTCGACAGACAGGCCGTCGGCCGCAAAGTTCCAGGTGCGGTTGTTGATCGTGGGGACGTAGGTGATGTCACCCTTGTAGAGGGTCTGGTCGACGCCGCCGAAGGAGATCTGGCCGCCGGTGCCGCCGAGGTGCACGCCGAAGACGGGCTCGTCCCACCCCGCCGCGAGGGCGGGGACGACAGCCTGGATCTTGGGGCTGGCGGTGAGACCGAGGCCGAAGGACAGCTGGCCGGCCTGGCGGGTCTTGGCGCCGAACTGCTGGGTGGCATCTGTCGAGTTGGCGTACGCTGGCGTCAGAGGGGCACGAGGGTAAGGGCGGGGGCGCACGTACCACATGGAGCGCCGGGGATCGTGTTCCCGAGGACGTATGCCGTGTCCACGGCGAGGTTGAACGGCCCGCCGACGCTTTCCGTCTTGTTCCAGGTGCTGGACAGCTTGGGCTGGTAGAACGGTGTGTCTGGGCAGCCGTCGCAGCCGAACATGGTGAGGCCGTTGCCCGAGCCCATGCCGAGGAAGACGGACATGTTCTGGGGAGGGGTGCTGGCCGTCAGAGCGTGCGCTGCGCGTGGAGGGAGGCAGGAGGTGCTCACCCAAGCGCGATCGGGAAGGTGTAGCCGTTGCCCACGTCGCTGTTGACCGCGCCGAGGCTCGACTGGATGAGGGCG
>JAMALN010000117.1:0-59546 GCA_023630115.1 Cutaneotrichosporon sp. PK4640
GCACGATGTCCTCGGAGGCCCATGCCCAGCCTCCTCCACCGCGCGCCGTGCCGCCTCCCCCTCCGGCGGATGACGAGCACGAGCAGGCGTACGAGCAGGCTCCGCCTCCTCCGCCTCCGCCCGCGCACCGCATGTCGTCCTTCGGCGCGCCTCAGCACGGCGAGGACGCTCCTCCGGTCCCCACTCGTCCACCGGTGCATTCCCCTCCTGCCCCGCGTAGCCAGCTCCCTCCTATGCCCCAGGCCCCACAGGCTCCCGCGCCTCTGGCTGCACCTGCAGCCGCGGCATTTGCTGCCGTCCCGACGCACGGCGGTGGCGAGCTTCCGCCGCCTCCCGCGCCGCCGCGTGAGCCTTCGCCCGGCCACTCGGTGCACTCTGCGCACTCTGCTCCCCGCGGGTCCGTGCAGCTCGGGCGCCCTGGCTTCAACGAGCTGCAGCAGGCGAGCCAGACCCACGGTGTGGCGCTGTACCGCTCCGCAAGGGGTGTCTTCGACCAGGGCAAGAGAGGGTTCTACGGCGATGGGTCGCCCGCGGGCTTCCTGCGCATTGCGTTCGACCAGGCGCACCTCCCCGCCCCGCCGCCCGAGCACTGGGGTCTGCCAGTGTACGAGCAGCAGGCGCAGACGATCATGAAGCGCCTCGATGACCCGCGTCCGGGCGACGTTGCGGCGCTCTACGACGCGCGCTTCAAGGGCCAGAAGGGAATCAAGGGGTACACGCAGCACGTCGGGTCTGTCGAGGATGCGCTAGTTGGCGTCGTGAGCGAGTACGACACCCGTGGCAAGCACAAGATGCGCGTGCTCCAGGTCGAGCGGGGCACACCGGACGAGGTGTCCTACCGCCTCGACGACCTCAAGAGCGGCCGTGTGGTGGTGAGTACCCAGCACTGAGATGCGCATGGCTGACTTCAGATCTATCGTGTGGGGTTCTAGGCGAAGGAAGTTGCAGAATAGATCTCAGAATATACCTGAATGCACCAGTGAACGTTGCTCACTCAAGCAGGCGTTGCTGATGAACTCCGGAAAGTTCGGATGGGGCGGAATGATAAGCCAGAGTATCGAAATCTAATCACCGAGGAAGCGGGGGTGCCCGTCCACCGTCCTGCCGAGCTGCCGACCAGAAGTCCCCAACGTGTTTGCCCCAACTTCTGAACCGCCACGCGTCAACCATGCATGTTACAGCACGAGCTACAAGAAGAAGGCTCCCTAGTTCACGTGCCCTCGTACTCCGCCCGCGTCACAAGCCCGAAGAGGGGCGTCGTCGAGTGGGGGAATCGGGATGCCCGATGCAGCGTTCCAAACACACCGAGCCAGGGTAAACTCCGGAGGATGTCACCCCGATATCGCCTACAACGCAATCTTGCCTTCCCAACATCTCTCATCCATCATGGCCATGCTGCCCTAGCTGCCCTCCCCATTAGGTGTCCTTGCATGGGCAAGCACGTGCCCACGACAGCGACCAGCATGTGCCTGCGCGGGCAGGGGCCGCCGACTTGCTGGGTAGGCTTGGCATGTATCACTCGGGCGATCTCATTCCACATCACCAGATCTCGCATGTTTCGGGCCCACCAGCTGCTGTGCATGATGCGAGCACGTGGGGTTTCGACGGCGATGTCGGCGGCGATGGGCTTCAACGGCGATGTCGGTGGCGATGAGCTCGTCGACCTGCGCAGATTTCTCGGGCAAGCTCACAAAGCCAACAGGTTAACGCACTGACGGCTCACCCTCCTTGACGCCAGGGGTGAGATATCGACGCCGACGCGTCGCGGCGTGATAGCCGTCGGTGGTGTACGAGGTCGCGAGCCGGCCGAGCGGCGGTGTCCGCCGTGGGTGCGTCGGCCGCCGCGCTGACGAGGACGGCGCCGTCGATAACCGCTTGCTCTTCACGTACGACTCGGAAGATCCTCTCTACCTCCGTGGCGGAATGAGGGTCGAGGGGCCGAGTCCGGCAAGGGCGACTCGTTCAAACCATAAACTCGAAGGGCGGCGGGGCAGAGGACCTCCTCGTTCCAGGATCGGAGTTCCCGCCGGCTGTTTGAGATCCTGGGGCTACTGAAGATCGCCCGTGGCCATCTGCCATCTCTGGCGATCCGGGGGAACTCTGGCGACAGGGACGGCTCTGGTAATTCATCTCACATGCCGTTCGGCGGTAGTATACAATGGGAGGGAGTACCCGCGCCGCCCGGTGCAATTGGTGTCTCGGGAGCCGCCATTCAGCGGCCCCTGGCGCCGCTCATGGAATGGTGCGGTATCTCCGCCGCTTGCTTCAAGCTGAGCACAGATGGGCACTGCTCTGACTAAATATCGAGGATATCGAGTATTATCCGGCCGGGGTCGACGTCTTGCGTCCACTGACCCTACGGTGGGGTACAATCTGGCAGGGTACAATGGCTGAGCCTGACAGTGTAGGCCTCGGCGTGTCTGTACGGCTGTGTGGGCCTGACCCGCGAAACCAAAGTAGGAAGTGAGGCCTCTGGGCTTGGTGGCGGTTCTATTCATCCTCCTCAGTTGTCCAGACCCCCCCTGCCAACTGCTGACGGCATGGTGTACCTGCCAGCGATTATACTAAGCACCGCACCCGCGCGGCTGCATGAGACCTTGCCCCTGGTCGCTGAATATTTGTTCTCGAACATCGATGGCTGAGACCGCCGAGCAAGCCGAGGGACCGCCCTGGCAGTGAATGAAGTTTGCTGAGCGTTCCGGCTCTGCACTGACTGTAGGCTTTCCATCTTCGGGCGAGCGGTGGTGTTGGGTTCGGGATGCGAAGTCACTACCTACCCCCCTACGCGCTACGAGCGAAGGCTTATAAGGACGGGCAAGGGGCGAGTGCGAGTCGCACCATCTTGTCCAACTGTATCTCCCATCGTGATGCTTCTGGGCGTCTTCATCCTGGCTATTCTCGGCCTTGCCGACTCTGTCAGCGCGGCCACCTTCATTGCCTGCGTCAGCACTCAGTCCGGCGGCAACATGAGGCCGGCCGCGAGCAACGCAGCCTGCATCGTAAGTCACGCGGGCTCTTCTGTGCTCTGCTGACGACAGTCCAGCTGCGCGGGTTCAGGCTTGGCCTACTCGTACTATAGCCCGTCGCGCTCCGCCTCCACGAGGTGCGCCTGCAGCAACACCGGCCCGAGCCCCGCTGCCTATGAGCCGTCGCCGAACAATCAGGCAGGCAGCTGTGCCTCCGACGCGTGGAGGGTGAGGACCGAGGTGGCCGCGCGCTAATTCCAGGCCAGCAAAGTCACGACCTAGTTCAGCTACGAGGTGTGTGCGACCACGATGACCCCCGCCAACGGCGAGACGGACGTCATGACCCCCGTGGACTCGCCCGGCGCATGCTTTGAGCGCTGCAAGTCCCATCTCTACGCAATGCTCTACGCCAACGAGGGGAGGTTCTATACGTGCCAGTGTCTTCAGCAGCGCCCCCAGGCCATTGGTGTGAACCAGGTCTGCCTCTCCACGCAGCGGTATCTCTTCGGACACTCGGTCCAGGACGCGTCGATGGGGCTTGCCCGCCGCGCGGCTCCCAGGGCTACCGGTTCCGCGCAGCAGTTCTGCCCTAGAGGATACCAGCCGTGCCGCACCAGCGCGGATCCGTCGGACACTGGCTACGAATGCCTCAACGTGGACATGGAGCTGAGTAAGTGGTTTTCAGGTGTAAAGACGTGCCTCGCTGATCCCACAGCCTCCTGCGGCGGCTGCCTGTACGGATCCCTCGCTGCCAAGCCTGGCCAGAATGAGACGGTGGGCCAGGACTGCCTCACGATGCAGGGCGCAAACCCGTTCTCGGTGACCTGCAGCAGGGGCAAGTGCCTCGCCGCAAAATGCCGCTCGGGTTACAGGAAGCGCAATGGCCTCTGCATTCCTCGGAGGTCTTGAATGGCCGCCCTTTGACTGGTTGTGCCACTCTCATAGATTTAGACCAGGGTTCTGCTCGCATATGCTACATTATAGATCTGCCGTGACGGCCATATACCCCGAGAATGCACAGAAATACTGTCCGGATTACCTAACCCACCCTCCCGCTGCGCCCCCGGGCCCCAGTGCCCATCGAGGCCGCCTGTCATTGTTACCTTTGGCTGGCCCTACGGAAGGTTGATGTGGCCGGAGCGCAGAGGAGGGGAAGTCTGCCACATCAGTGTCGCAACAGAGTTTTAGATCGCCGAATGTCAGCTACTGCGCGTCTGCACACCCATAGGTCCACCTTATGGGGCATCTCAGTGTCCCCCGTTTTCGCTTTACATGGTGATAGTGTCGCGGTTAGTGCGCCTTAATTGGAGCATTTAGCTGGCGAACCGAGGTCGAGTGTTCGATTCCGAGTGGGGCCCCACAAAGATGATGTCACCGGTCAAGGTTGCTAAACAAACGCACTTGGCGCGCCTCGCAGGGCTAATGGGTTGTCTTAATATAATTAATACAGTTCCGTTAACCCTGTCATAGGAAGCTCATGAAGCGGCCATGTCAAGCACTCTCTCTCTCTTTTGTCACCTCTCTCCACCGACCACATGCACGGAAACCCCGTCAACGCCCCCCGCACTGAGAGGAAGACCAGTGGTCAGGTCGGGTTGTGTCCCGTCAAGGCTGACCTGGTCCGTTCTGATTCTGGAACAACTGGAAGTAGGCATAGGAGAACCAGAGTGCATATCGGCCTCTTTCATCGGGTTAGTGGGCCTTCTGATTCGACACCGGTTGTAATTGACAGCCGACCTCCACCACGCGGTCAACCTCCACCGCGCCACTCATCGCGCGCATCGCCAACCTCCCTCCCATCTCGCGCATCTCGCCCCATCTACACCTCACTCTACTCTTATCCACCCTTCCATTCCTTCATCCCGTTATCCAACCATGCCAGCACCCTCCCTTTCCCCAACCCTGTACGCGCTGTTCGCCATCCCCATCATCGCTCGGCTTCTCCGGGCACGCGCGGGCCCTACACGCGAGCAGCTGGTCAAGCCCGCCGAGGAGCGCATTGTGCTTCTCGGTGCCTCCTCCGGCGTCGGCAAGGACCTCGCTTTGGCCTATTCGAAGCGAGGTGCCAGAATGTGAGTACATCAGACGCTGTCCCTCGTATCGTCAACTTACCAGTAGCTGCCTTGTTGCTCGCCGTGCCGAGGTTCTTGAGCAGGTCAAGGCCGAGTGTGTGGCGCTCGGCCTCGACGCGAGCCGCATCCTGGTCGTGCCCGCCAACATCACCAGCCCCACCGATCTCCTCCGCATCCGTGACGAGGTCGTTAACGGTACGTGGGCTTGTGATCACTGGCCCGCTGACTAGGCAGCTTGGGGTGGTCTCGACACACTCCACATCCTCGCTGGTGTTCCGAGCACGCGGACGCTCCTCCAGATTGCCGGGGTTGAGCTGGTCCCGGAACCGAATGCGACGTCTTCTCGCCCCCGTCTGGTCCCATGCGCGGAGAACGAGGTCGGACAGGCTGTCCCCACCACCGCCGCCGCATCCCTCCCTTCCGCGAACGGCCTGGAGGCCGTGGCTGCCGAAGCGCGGGCCTGCGCTGAGATCAACTTTGTCGGCACGGCCCTTGCGCTTGCGGCGTTCCTGCCCGTCCTCGCGTCGTCGTCCAAGTCGCCCGCCCTGCACCACCTCTCATCTGTCGCCGCGGCCATCGCGGCGCCCTCGCGCTGCCTCTACTCGGCCACCAAGTCGGCGGCCCTGATGGCCGTCGAGAGCGCACGCGTGGAGTGCGAGGGTGCTGGCGTGCGCTTCTTCTGTGAGTCACATCCCCCTTCCTCCGCTTACTTGAAGCCCTCCTTCCCGGAACTATTGACAACGAGTTCCGCACTAAGACGGCATTCGCCGAATCCGGCGGCAACTGCGAGGTCCACAAGGGCGTCAAGGCCGGGTGGACCGAGAAGCTGCTCCTCCCGCCCCAGAAGGTTGTCGACGCCATTCTTACCAACCTCGCCCTCCCGCCCAAGGGCTACCCACTCATTCCCTTCCCGCCATTCTCTTGGATTTCCGGTTTGAACCTCCCGCCCAAGCCCATGTTCTTCCTCCCGTTCATGTACAAGCTGGCCACCCTGCTCAGCCTCACGCCCCTTGGCTACCTCTACGTCGAGCCCAACGCGCGCAAGAAGTACGGGCTGCGGCCATAATCGATAATCTAGCGAAGCGTGGGGCGCCTGTGGCCTCAGGACGATGTAGTGGCATGTATTGGTTCGCACAGACTAGGCGGCTGGGCTGTATCAGGCCGGTAAGCCACGAGCAGCGTTGCCGAACTTGGTGTCAAACAGACCCCCCTCCGTACGCACTTGTCTCAGCGGCGGGCATCGCCGCCGGCTTCCAACCCGCTGCAGTGTCCGTCTAGATCAAGATCACGTCAGTCACTTGGGCACTAGCGAAGGTGCGTCAACGGCGTGGTGTGAGATGGTCTTAGTTCTGGCATCTCCTCGCCCTGTTGAGATCCAGATCTGAATCCTGCCTCAGGTTATCAGTGGAGGTCCCGCTTCACAGCGCTCTTCACTTGTTCTCAGCCATCCTGGAGGGCATTTATCGTCTTGTCGACATACAGATGCCGAAAACGCCCTCTCGTGCATACTGTGACATAGGTACATGCTACATCTAGTTCAGGAAGCCCGTGCACTTCTCGGAGCCACAGAGGCATGGCACGCGGAGCGCGGGGTCGGTCTCGAGCGCAAAGTTGTACGAATAGAGGCACTGATGTCAGCTCAATTTCAACGCGAAATCTCACCTCCTCGCCCGGGTGGATGGTGCGCTTGGCGTACAGCACAATCTTGTTGACGCCGTTGATGCTGATGATCTTGGCAAGGCAGTTGGGGTCGCAACTGTGGTTGACGAGGCGGGAAACACTGCCCTTGAACGTAGCGTCGCACACCACGTCGCCGTCGATGCGGAAGAGGTACGAACTGCCGATGCCCTGCTTCATGTACCGCTGCTCGCGGACCTCGCTGACGGCGACGCGACACAACTCGCCGACGTACTCGCACACCATCTCGTTCGGCTGGATGGTCTCCATCGCGTACAGGCCGTAGCCCTCGATCGCCGACCGCGCAAAGCGTAGCTGCTTCTTGCGGATACGCAGCTGGTTGAACGCGAAGACGTCGTTCGCCTCGGCGTGCGAGGCCGAGGCGGCCTTGCGCGTGCTCTCCAGATCGATGTTGAGGCGGCGGCCTTCGACACGCGCGGACCGCCCTGTCGCCACAACCGCCGTCCCACCAGGCATTGCGGCCGCTTTGGCCGCTGCAGTAGCGCGATTCCGCTGCGGCAGGTACACGCTCTTCTTGGTCGCGGCGACCTTGCGGTATCCCTCGGCGCGCCACGCTCCGGAAGTGTGGTACAGCGGGTGCTCCTCGTCGAGGTCAGGCTCGGCGTCCGACAGCTCGAGGTCATCGCCCTCGTGAGCCAGCGCCTGCGCGAGCCAGTACGCATCCTCGTCGTCGGCAAGGAGGTCGGCCGCCACAAGCTTGTCGAACACGGTCTTCTTGCGTGGCTTCGGCTTCGGTGGCTTGGGCGCCACCTTGACCTCGGCGACGGGCGGCGACTCCACACGCGCCTTCTTTGCCTTGGGCGCCTTGGCCTCCTTGCCAGCGCGCTTCTTCTTGTTCGGCTCGGGCTCCA
This sequence comes from Cutaneotrichosporon sp. PK4640, assembly GCA_023630115.1. Lineage (NCBI taxonomy): Eukaryota > Fungi > Basidiomycota > Tremellomycetes > Trichosporonales > Trichosporonaceae > Cutaneotrichosporon > Cutaneotrichosporon sp. PK4640. The sequence continues at coordinate 7,588 of JAMALN010000117.1, forward strand.
GCTCGACCTCGATCTCGACCTTGGTCTCGCCGTTGTCCACCGGCTCCACCTTGATCTCCTCGACAATCGGTTCTGACTCGGGCTCGGGTACGTTGTCGAGCGCCTTGACCTCCTCCTTCTTGACCGACTTGCGTGGTCGCGGGCGCGGCTCGTCGTCATCGCTTGAAGTGTACGACACCGACAGCCGCCTTCGCGCTTTCTTCGGGCTCGGAGGCGGTCGCGGTGCAGCCTTGCGGTTCTTCGAGATCGTGAGGAAGCGCCAACCCCCCGTCGCCTTCTCGGGTTCCGCAGGACCGGCAGCCTCGCCCTTGGGTGTACGCACTTCGATGTTGATGCGATGTCCTTGCACAGCTGTCTTGTCGAGCACGCGCTGCGCGCGGTACGCCGCTTGATCGTCGCTGAAGAGCACGTACCACCCGGTGTGGTTGCACATTGCCTGGTCGGGCTTGAACGCGCGGAAGTGATCGCGGACATTTGTTTCGGATTGCGTGGGGGGCAGGCTCTTGGCCTCGATGAAGACGTACGCCTTGCCGTTGGTCGCCAGGGCCTTGCGTACCCGTTCCACCGCCGCCTCGTCGGCCTCCTTCTTCTCAACAGCTGCACGTGCTGGTCCGCGAGCCTGGCGCCGTGGAGAATCCGCGCGACGCCGCCTGAAGTCGTCGTCCGAGTCGCTCTCTGACGTTGACGGCGAGCGCGAGCGCGACCGAGAGCCAGACGTGGCAGGCGAGTACAGGTCGCCGCGGGGGAAGCGGCGGTGCTCGCGGTCCTGCGCCGGACCGCGGAAGTCGCGCGAGAAGTCCTGAACAGCTTGAACGCCGAGCCCGGGGCGCGGCTGGTGTTGGAAGCGGCCAACAGGCAGCGAGCGGCTGAGCGACGAGAAGTTGCGGCCGAACGTCTCGAACTTTGGGTTGCGCGGGGGAGGTGGTCGCGGGGCCGGACGGGAAAGCACAGACGGTTTCGGCGTCTGCTTGCCCTCGCTCGGAGTGCTGATCGCGGGAGTTGGCGCAGAGGGCGGAGGAGGCGGCCTCGGCTTCGGCGCATTCCTCTTCGCCATCTCGTCCTTGACTGCTTTCTCCGCGAGCAAGCCACGGCCGTCCAGCACGACGCGGACGCGCTCCTGGTTCTGCAGCCCAACGCGCTGGCCATCGCACATCCTCACAACGTTCTTGGCGACATCGTGTGCCGTGCCGGTCTTGCCTGGGGCTGGGCCGTCGAATCTAACCCACACAATGCCGAGTTGCATGCCGCTGCGCGTGTCCATCTTCGCGTCGATCTCTTTGATTCGTCCGTGCGGACGCAGAAACTTGGACACTTGCTCAACAGTCGTGAGCGGGCTGAGGTTGGTAAGGAGAACAGCTGTGGGCGGCGGCGGCGGCTTAGGACCCGGCGAATGCTCGTCCCACTCATACTTGAGCGTGTGTAGGCCATCCTTGCGGTGCTTCATGCACCCAGCGCCGCGCTCCCGGACCTCGGCGGGTATCTTGAGGCGGGGATCGCGCGCGCGCACCTCCATGCCATTGAGAACGCCGTCGACGCGCTTGACGTAGGTCTTGGGGTCGGCAGGGTCGGAAACCATGAGCCAGTTGCCAACGCCGGGGCGGCGGAACGCGCTTGGAGGCGGCTTCCACGAGGGCTGAGATGGTGGCTGGGCTGCAGCTGGGCCGGCAGTTGGGGTGGGAGGGAGAGACGATCCTGGCGTCTCGGCTGCAATCGCCTTGAGACCCCACCCAGCTGGTCCTCTAGGCGCGGCGTTCGGACCCCACGCAGGCGTGCTGCCATTTATCCCCGTCGTTGCACCAGGTCCCCAAGCTGGCAGCCCAGTCGCAGCCTTGACCGCACCCGGCCCGTAGGCCGGGCGGGATAACGCTCTAGGGCCGGAGGGCGGAGTTGCCAGAGGTCTCGACGAAGGGGCGGAGGACGACCCAAGAGAGGGAGTGCTCCTGGGCGAGAGGGGACGCGATGGCAGCCGGAGATCCACGGGAGGCGGAGGAGGTGGAGGGGTGGCCGGAGGAGGCGGAGGTGCGTCACCGTCAGGCGGTGGAGGTGGGGCGTCATCAGGCGGCGGGGGTGGAGGAGCTGGGGCGGGCGGAGGGGGCTCGGTCGGCGGCACTGGGGCTGGGGCCGGCGGCGGTGCCGGAGGTGATGCAGGGCGTTTCGAGTCGCCTTGTGGCGGCGGCCGCGGTGAGGGAGCGCGTTTCGCTGGGGACGGCGACGTGCGCTTGACCGGGGACCGCGTCCGATCGACGCGCTGAGGCGACTTCACCGGCGAGCGGCTGTCGCGCGCGTGTCTGTCCCTGTCCCGACGGTCGCGGTTACGGTCGCGCTCACGCTCTCGATCACGGTCACGGTCGCGGTCGCGCGAGAATGGGCCATAGCCGCGCCCGTGGCCGTTGGGCCGCTCGTCGTCGTACGCGCGCTTCTCAGGCGACCTGCTCGTGCGATACCTGTCACTGGTGTGATACCGGTCGCGATCACGGTCATGATCGCGTTCACGGGTTCGGTCTCGTTCACGGTGATGGTCGCGGAAGTCACGGTCGCGGTCGCGGTGGTGGTCCCGGTAATCGCGCTCACGCTCGCGTTCGCGCTCTCGACTGCGGTCTCGGTCGCGCCGATACCGGTCGTCGAGACGATCACGCGAGCGCGACCTCCGGCGCTTCTCACGAGGAGGAGACAATTCGCCAGGCTCGCGAGATGGGGAGCGCTCGCGCGCGCGTTCTTCGCGGCGTGGCTCCCTCTCCTTTGAGCGTTCGGTGGAGGGTCCCGCGACGGGGCCGGCAGTTGCCGAGCCCATACGCATCAGGCTACCAAAACCATTCGTGGGTGGTGGCCATGGCAGAGAGCCGGGGCGAGGAGGGAGACTGGCAGTGGACGGCAGTTTGACGCTGGTCGCGGTCACGGGCTTGGGCGGCAGCGAGGCGCGCGCGTCTAAGTTGACAGGCGCGCCCTTGGCTGCGGCTTTTTGAGGTGTTGCCGAGGGGATGGCAAAGGAGATTCTTGAGGTGCCGCTCGACACGGAGAGAAGGGATGGGGCGGGAGATGCCCCGCCGTTGTTGCCATTGGCCGAGGGCCCGCCAGAGGGCGGGGGATTGGCGGCCATGAGATTAGATGTCGGTCATGAGCTTGGTGGCAATGTCAAGAAGCGGGCGCGAGATGAAAGATGTCAAGCGGAGCGTGCTGTTGAGGGGATGCGGGGGTATGATGGGGGGGTATGAGATGCTACAGTACGGATTGCTGTTGGTAAAGATGTGGAGATGAGGAGGAGTCTGAGAAATGATTGATGGGCGACGGGGAGGTTGAGACAAGACAGACGAGACGGACGATTGACGGCAAAGTGATTGAGAGCACCAAGCGGAGGCAACACACGGCCTGGCCACCCACCAACCCATTTCAGGAACACCCTCCACACGTGGCGTCGGCTCTCAGGGTCATTTCACGTGACTACCCAGATGATCGCCAGCTCGCGCCGCATTTGGTGGAGGTCAACGTTCCGCGCTCCTCCCATGCCTCCCATGCCTCCCACACCATGCTCATGTGCTCACCGCCATCGACATCTCCGCGCTCATCCAGAGGCCGTGGCGACGCGCTCGCCATCATGTTCAGCTGCGCCAGGACGCAATGTAGATGATGGCTTCGTCAACGTCGCCTTGTGAGCTTGCGATCTCAAGAGGGATGTGGGGCAAGGGGGCAGCACCTCGGGTGACTGGACTCTTGACGAAGGCCGCCTTCCTCGCGACCTTCCTCGTACCCACCCCAGCACCCCTCGCCCTCTTCACTTAAATAGACTCACCACACACATATCTCTCTCTCTCTTTCTCTTCATCACTCATCAACTCTCTTCCCTTCCACCCTCTTCCCCCACCCACTTCCGTGACACCATCACTCGCCGCTCCCCAGGTCACCACAGCTAGCAGTGAGTCACCCTTCCCCATCATACCTCCACCGAAACACGCCAGTGCTCGCCATCATCACGTCCTTGCTCGCCGCTTCACCTTCCCTCTCTCCCAATACCACCACCTGCCTCACGTACGACCACCTTCTCCCCACTGACCACTCTCCTCCTCGCTACTACTGCCTCCGTTCACCGCGCCATCACCTCGCCTTCCCCCACAACCACCATTACCACCTTCCCCCACAGCGTCCCACCGTCCCACCCGTCCCTCCGTCACCACCTTCCCCCACCCCCGGGGGCACCTTCCTTACCCATCCCTACTGACTTCCTATCTGACACTCCAGACCATGTCGCCTCCCGCGACCAACGTCGAGTCTAACGTCCTCGTTCCGAGAACTCGCGTCGGCACAGTCAAGACCACCGGGGGCTTCGGCGGCGGCCGCCGTGGAGGTCTCCCCGCTCTCAGCGGCGGCATCAGAGGACCGCCCCCTCGTCTCGGTCCGGCGCAGGAGCGCTTCAAGCACAACTTCACTCAGGCGCAGCACCCCAAGCGCCAGGGTGTTGTGGACATCACGCCACCCAAGGACACGGCGCAGATTGAAGAGCTCGGCGAGGACGTGAGATTGCTTCTGGCCTTGACTGACTACAGGAGGTGAAGAACGAGGAGGACGAGTCGCCGCACCCCCTGCCCTTCGAGATCAAGCAGTCCAACCTTCATCGCACGTCTCTCCCTCCCCGTAACAACCAAGCCGGTACACAGACCGACCCGCAGGCCAACTCCCGGGCCGCCCAGAGGAACCCCAACGCTCGTCCCATCCGTCCCCTCGGCCGTCCAGCGAACATGTACCCGCGCCAGGCCTTCAAGGCCCCCAGTGCCGCCACAGCGCCGTTCGAGGACGTGACGGGTGCCAACAACGGCCGTGGCCGCGTGGCTTCGCACAACATCGAGGTACGTCTCACACTGTCATTGGACGTGCTCTCGCTCACATCCAGCCGCAGGCAGAGGAGTATCCCACCGATGACGTCTACGGCTCCTCCGAGATGGACCCCAACTTCGGTTACGGCGCGCTCGACGAGGGGCTTCCCGGCGCCCGAGGGCCTCAAGGCCGTCCTCTCCCGCACCACCTCGAGCATACCCAGCCCCAGCAGCCTCACGTCGAGGGCGTCGAGCCCGAGATGCACACCTCCCTCGAGTACGGCCCTCCTCCCCCCTGGGACTCGCGTGACAGCCTTCACGGTCATCACTACGGCCCCGACGACCAGGAGTTTGACGACGGCGGGCAGCTTCCCCCCAACCGCGGCCCCGGCATCGGTATGCCGACTCCCTCCCGTACGCCCAACCACGGAGACCAGATGCCGGTCCCCGATGCCAGCTTCCCTCACGCCGATGCCGAGGGCCTCTTCCACGTCGGCGGTCCGGCTCGTGGGCGTCAGACCATGGCTCCGGTTGGCGAGCAGTACACTCCTCGCGGCGGCTTCGGCATGCACCACCCTAGCCAGCATCGCCAGGCTCCTCCCCCGCCGGCTCGCAACTCGCCTCGTGGTATGCCTGGCCGTGGCCGGGGCCGCGGTGGCCCGTCTCCTGCTGCGCCCCACCAGGGCCAGCGCAAGCAGCCTCTCTTCTCTGGTCACAAGTTCAACAACCCCATGACGCCCCTCCAGGACCTCGACTTCAATGGGTCGTGGCGCAAGGCCTTCGCCGAGGTCCAGCGCCAGCGCGAGGCCCCTGGTTTTGACATCTTCACGGGTGAGCTCAGCTGGTTTGGGCATGGCTAACACCCAGCGCTTGAGAACTACAACAAGACGATCTCGGACACCGTGGGTGAACTCTCGGACTTCATCCAGCAGCTCCACAGTGGTGAGTGACGCTGAGGGCGAGGAGGGCGAGGCTGACAGCCAGAGCACGCTAGGCTCGAGGGCGAGGTCGGCAAGTCTGTTCGTAAGATGGAGTTCAAGACCACGCTCTACGAGAAGGCTCGAGAGGAGACGGCGAGATACGGTCGCACGGCCAAGCCTTGGGAGGTCAAGCGTCCCCGCCTGTGATCACAAGTTCAAGTTTCGATGACAATCTCGTGTAGCGCGCGTGAGGCGTGAGGCGCAAGGCGATCGAGGCGAGCGAGCTCTCCAGTTCCCCACATCCCATTTTCCCATGGCCACCCATGGCCCATAGTAAGATTAGTAGCTCATGATCGATCAGTTGATTGTATGTGTGTTGAATGCATCATGTAGAGTGTTTACAACTCGCACTGCCGTCCTACCTGCGTAGCTGCAGCATGCAGCATGCGACTTGGAATAACTGCGGTGGAGGATCGTCAGGGGTGAAGATCGACAGAGGCGTGCAAAAGGTAGGGAGAGTGGCTTTGCGGATATTGATAGGCGTGCGAGTCGCGTGGTCTGGTGGGCGGCAGTCACTCTGCATGCACTCTGACGGAAAAGATGGATACAACTGTTCGCACCTCAAACCTCACTCAACCACCCATCACAACCCCACAACAACCTCCGGCTCACGACCCCAGGACTACTCTAGCCAGCGCGTGCTGCAAGGACTCTACCGGGATGACAGACGGCCTCAACTTCTAATACCACATGTGCGTGCACCCCGGCCCCCGAGCTGACCATAGACCCGTTCGCATCTACAGGTCTACCGCGGCTGGGCCTTGACATGCGGCGCATCCCCCTCCGCCTGCTGGAGCGGCCTCTGCGGCCCCCAGCGGGGCCGAGCTGCTCGCGATGGCTCTCGTGCACCTGCTGTGCGCGGCGCGAGCGCGCGCGCACCCCCCGTCCCCCAGACTTGCCCAACTCCCCCATTCCCCCCGTCGGCGTCCTGCAGCGCATGCAGACGCCGCACCTCCCCCTCCCCCCTCCCCTCCCCTGGTCGCCGGACTCTCAGCCCTTCCTGCGCCACATGCAGATCCTCAGCCTCGCCCTCCTCTCCCCCGGCGCAGAGGAGAGCTGGCGGATCTACGAGGCGCTGCATCCCGACCTCCGGCCCGCGATACCAGACGACATCTTCTCGAGCCTCATCGCGCGCCAGTTCGCGGCCGACAAGCAGCTCAAGCGCGACCGGCTGGCCGAGCTGGCCAACCTCGCCCGCGTGTGTGGGATGGAGCCGGCCCGTCTCGGCACCGAGTCCATCAAGGACATCCTCAAGGCCATGTTCGCGCTCAAGCCAGACGACAAGGCGTGGGCGGGATACTACGACACGCTCGACTGGCTGTGGGGTGCGCTGTTCGAGCTCATCGGGCACGACTTTCGGCGCCTCCCCCTCCGCATGAAGCAGGACTGGCTGGACGTCTCAAACTACCGCTTCCGCGCCGACCTGGCGCGCACACACGCCGCCCTCGAGCACCTCGTCGAGCACAACGGCGGGGTGGGCATCACCAAAGCTGCGAGTCGGATCCTCCTGCGGAGCAGGAGCGCGGACGCGGCGTCGATCGCCGTCTCCCTCCGTCTTGCGGCGTGGTGCCTCGCGCGCGGCGTCACGGTCGAGGAGGAGACGATCGCGCGCATCCTCTCGCGCTTGAAGACGCGGTATGATGCGGATGGCGAGGATGGGCGGGAGCGCGCCCGCGCCGCCGCCGAGGGCCTGATTGCCGAGCTGCGCGAGGGCGAGGCGCACAAGGCCGCCGTGCCCATCGTGCTCGCTCTCAAGCATTTCGACTCCATCACCCGCACGACGCTGGAGCGTGCGGCGACCGTCGCGGCGGACCCCGAGGCGCCAATCGAGCGCCTCTACTTCACCGTGCTGAAGCTGCTGCGCGGGACGCCGGGGGACTCCGAGCTCGAGCTCGCGCTCAAGCTCTGCAGCCGCGCGCTGCGGATGGACACCCACCACGAGCCCATCCTTATGGCCATGCTCAACGGGGTGCGCGATCACCCACGCTACTCCCTCAAGCTCGCCGAGATGTGCTTCACCTCGAACGTGTTCCGGAACCCCATGTCGCAGGCGTTCCACACCCGGCTCCTAAACGCCGTGTTGGCGCGCCTCCCCTCTCCGGCTGCATACGACCTCGCCGTCAAGCTGTACCCGCTGGCGCGCACGCCGGACGCGGCGCAGAGGTTCAAGTGGACGCACGCCACCGCGCCGCAGTGGCACAAGCTGTTCGCAGCGGCTGTGCGACATCGGCAGCTCCACTTTACATCCAGGCTGTACACCGATATCCAGGCCGACGGGCTGCGCGTGCCCCAGCGCGCTCAGATCGCGCTCGTCAAGCTCATTGCGAGCACGCCCAGCGACTCCCGGCCCGTGCTCCTCGATCGGCACATCAAGGACTATTTGTGGAACGAGGCCCAGCCCGTCGAGCCCCTGATGGTGGCCATCGCACAGGGTCTCGGCTCGACGGGCATCTCGGAGGACGCGGCGCGCGCCGTGAACCTGTGCCACCGCATCGCCGTCCACGGCAGTGTCGATATCCCCATCCCCGTGCGGGCCGCCGAGGCGCTCATGGCCTCGCTCTTCCGCTCCTCCAAGCCCGAGACACGCTCCCTCGGACGCCAGGTCTTGGAGCAGCTGCCCCCGGCCGAGGCAGGCAAGGCCTACACCCTCGCCCTCTCGGCGCTGGTCAAGAACATCCGCGCCGCGGGTTTGGAGCAGGTCATCGCCCTCTACCGCCGCATGGAGGCCGACGGCGTGCCCGCCACGGGTGAGGTCGGATCGCTCCTCATTATGGCCGTGCTCAAGGAGGGGCACCTGGACTCGGCGCTCGCCATCTTCCGCACCGTCGTGGAGCAGGTTGGCCCGATCAAGTCAGCGGCCATGGGCCGGCTCATGATCTCGCTCGCCCTCGCCGGGCGGACGGAGGAGGCGTACGCCGTCGAGCGCGAGTGGCGCGCCCTCTTCCCAGACGGTGCGGACTACGACAAGGGCGTATATGGTGCCCGTCTCGTGGTCGACCTCAAGGCTGGCAAGGACGTGGACACTAGCGTCTTCGAGCTCAGCAAGGAGGGCCGCGTGCTGTTGAGAAAGCACCAGGGGTACAAGCCCACGCGTCCATTCTTCAACTTTGTTGAGAGCCTGCGGCCCGAGGGCGCGCTCCCCGAGGAGCAGCCAGAGAGGGAGGCTGTGGTCGAGGAGGAGGAGGAGACGCCGGCTCCGGCGGTGGCGGCCCGTGCGAGCGAGCCGGACCGGGATCCGACCGTGCGGTGCAAGCGCGCGGTGCAGCCGCTCACGCGGAGCTGGGACGCGAGCGGGGGCTGGCTCGTCGACCGGCGCGTCGACGTGGTGAGCATGATCTAGAACGTAGACACATAGCATAGCATAGCGACGAAAACCATGCATCACAATCACTTTCTTGAACGCTTGCAAGAACTGGGTTTCCTGGTGGAATGGAGGAATGAAATTAGGTTTCAGGCACGACCGATGGCGGTGGGATGGGACGCGTCTGGTGAGTCTCGGCGCGTGCGCGGCGCGCTGCGGAGGGGGCTCGGCGCACTTTCGGCGCCCGCATGTCCCGCCTCTGAATTCTCCTCCTGTCACAGCAGTCCAACGGAATTCCTGCGTCTTGGGAAGCTAGGGCCCGTGATTAGGAGAGAGGAAGCGACGAGTGGCGTCCCACACTCAAAATCTTGCCAGCGAACGTGTTCGAGTTCCCGCAGCCAGGAACCGTGTTCCTCGTCGGCTCTGATCTGCACGTACACCCCTCACGCTCTTCTTGATCACCATGAGTCGACTCGCAGTGTCATGTCAGCGCCTCTGCACTGCATCCCGGCGGCGTGAGACTGGGACGTGTGTTGCCCTGAGTGAGACCTGGTGGCTTGTATTCTGCATTGCATGATTGTAATGCAAGTGTAAGGCATGTAAGGAGAAGGAGGGGTCTGAGCGGGGGAACGCGGGTCGCTACACTAACCCTGACCACCCTAATGGCATACTCTGTCCCCGCACGCGCGACGTGGTCGACAACTCTTGACTCTGTCGACTCTCACTCACTCTCTCTCACTCTCTCTCTCGCCTCTCTTCTCCTCTTCCTCTTCCCCTTCCCCTTCTCCCTCTCTCTCTTCTTGACTCTCCCTTCACTTCTACCGCCGCAGCTCACCGGAATCCACGCGCTGCCGATCAGCCACTTCACCACCCCGCGTCCTTTGTCCCACGCCTGTCGCCAACATTAGGCGGCCTGGGCATCCCCACACAGGCCTCCTCCTCCCCCCTCCCGCCAGCCGCCAGCACGTCGCACAGCAGACACTCACCGGCCACGACGTCCTCCACATCCGTCACACTTCCTCGACGCTGAGCCCAGAGCGACGCCGGCGCGCCCGCTCGCTTCCGGCCTCTGTAGCACCGCATTCCCAGGTCCCCGGCTTCCCCGGCCTCCAGTGTCTCACACGTTTCGCCCCCCTCCCCCTGGCGTGCTGTCCTCCGCCCATTCTCCCATGTCGTATCCCAACGACCGATACGCGTACGGCGACGCGTACGCTGGCCCGAGCAACTACATGTCGCACCCGCTCGACGATGCGTCGACGAGCACGGCGGGGCTCACCCAGCCGCAGCAACGATACTATGACACGTTTGACGCGCAACGAGACGAGTTTGACCCGGACGCGATCGACCCCGCGTTACGGCTGCGCACGACACGCACAGCGCACAGCGTCATCGCGGAGAGCATCCGGTCCGAGGACGCGAGGATGCACCGCAAGCGCTCGCGGCTGTTGCGACACCTTACGCGGAAGCGGTTGCGGCGCCGCCGCGATGACGAGGACAAGCCCGACAGTAACGGCAAGGAGGAGCTCGGCCTCCCATCGATAGCGTACAGCGAGGCTGGGGGGTCCCAGGCCGGCACGTCGGTCGCGGGAGACGAACCAGAACCACAGCCGCGCCCCGCAGACGAGCCAAAGGGCAAGGGCAAGAAGAAGCCTCTTCCCCGCCGATCGGTGTACGTCAACCTGCCACTACCGGCGAGCGATCTCGACAAGGGCGGCGAGCCCGCGGTGCGGTACGCGCGCAACAAGGTCCGCACGTCAAAGTACACACTCATCACGTTCATCCCGCGCAACTTGCTCGAGCAGTTCCACCGCGTTGCCAACATCTACTTCCTCGGGCTGGTTATCTTACAGCTCTTCCCGATCTTCGGCGCGACGACGCCCCAGATTGCCATGCTGCCCCTCGTCGCCATCTTAGGCATGACGGCGATCAAGGACGCCGTCGAGGACTGGCGCCGTGCCAGACTCGACGAGGAGCTCAACACGAGCGCGGCGACCAAGCTCGGCAACTGGAAGAACGTCAACCAGCCCAACGACCCGCGCAACTGGTTTGAGCGGTTATTCCACCTCGGGCCAAGTGAGATGACCCGTCGAGACTAGCTGACGCAGACCCCCAAAAGCCGTCCAAGGGCGTACGCAAGCTGCGCGAGGCCGAGGCGCGCGCCGGCAAGCAGATTGTCATGGAGCGCGTGTCGAAGGAGCACGACCCCGAGGAGATCCAGCTCGACGAGACGCCGCGGGGAACACTGCAGCCACCATCATCACAACAGTATCCTTCCGTGAGCTGCTTCTACGCTGTCCAGCTGACCCCAGTCCGACTCCATTCCAGGCGTGCATTTACCTTACCGCCCCCGCGCAATCTCGGTGTCGTCATCTGCGCCCAGCGCGACCTCAGGGCGCAGCGCCGGTGTCGTCGACTACTCGCGGCAGACGACTGGGACGGCGCAGTGGGAGCGGACACTTTGGAAGAAGCTCGAGGTCGGTGACCTCGTCCTCCTGCGCGACAACGAGCAGATCCCGGCCGACGTCGTTGTCTTAGCAACGTCGGATTCGGACGGGCTGTGTTTCGTCGAGACCAAGAACCTCGACGGCGAGACTAACCTCAAGCCGCGCAAGGCCGTCAAGGCAACGTCGGGAATCCGCAGCGAGGAGGACCTCGAGCACTCGAGGTTCGTGCTCGACTCGGAACCACCCCACGCCAATCTCTACTCGTACAACGGCGTGCTGCGCTACCGCTCGGCCAGCGACAACAGACTCAGCTCGGGCGAGGAGAAGGTCGAGCCCGTCACGATCAACGAGCTGCTGCTTCGTGGTTGCACGATCCGCAACACGAAGTGGGTCATTGGCCTCGTCGTGTTCACCGGTGCCGACACCAAGATCATGCTCAACGGCGGTGACACGCCCTCCAAGCGCAGCAAGATCGAGCGCGAAACCAACTTCAATGTCATCATGAACTTTTTGATCCTCATGACCCTCTGTTTATTATCGGCCATCCTCCACGGCGTGTACCAGTACAAGGACGACACGAGCGCCAAGTACTACGAGATTGGTGCCGCGGTCTCTGAGAACGTCGCGCTAGACTCGGTCGTCGTCTTCGTCTCGTCCCTCATCGTCTTCCAGAACATTGTGCCGATCTCGCTCTACATCACGATCGAAATCGTCAAGACGATCCAGGCGTTCTTCATCTTCCAGGACATCGAGATGTACTACGCGCCGTACGACACGCCGTGCGTGCCCAAGACTTGGAACATCTCGGACGACCTCGGCCAGATCGAGTACGTCTTCTCAGACAAGACGGGCACCCTCACGCAAAACATCATGGAGTTCAAGAAGTGCTCAGTCCGGGGCGTCTCGTTCGGCGAGGGCATCACCGAGGCCATGCTCGGCGCCGCCAAGCGCGAGGGCAAGGACCTCGGCATGACAATGGAGGACCAGGCCGAGGAGCTCGAGGAGTACAAGGAGTCGATGATCAACACGATGAAGCGCGCCTTCAAGAACCGCTTCCTGCGCGAGGAACAACTCACGCTCGTCGCCCCGAACCTCGCCCAGAGACTCGCCGACAAGCAGGACCCGCTCCACCCGCACCTAGTCGCATTCTTCCGCGCGCTTGCTCTCTGCCACACCGTTCTGTCGGACAAGCCCGAGCCCGAGGACAAGCCGTTCTGCCTCGACTACAAGGCCGAGAGCCCGGACGAGGCGGCGCTGGTCGGAGCCGCGCGCGACGTCGGCTTCCCCTTCGTCACCCGGAACACGAACAAGATTGACATCGAGGTCCTCGGCATCCCGGAGCGGTGGACGCCCCTGCGCGTGCTCGAGTTCAACTCGACCCGCAAGCGCATGAGCGTCATCGTCCGCAGCCCTGAGGGCCAGATTGTGCTGTACTGCAAGGGTGCGGACACTGTCATCTACGAGCGGCTCGACAAGGACCACGACGAGGAGCTCAAGCAGACGACGCTCAAGGACTTGGAGACATTTGCCAATGCCGGCCTGCGTACCCTCTGCATCGCCTACCGCAACATGACCGAGCAGGAGTTTGACCAGTGGTCGAGGCAGTACGACGAGGCGAGCGCGGCGGTCAACGACCGCGACGACAAGATCGACAAGGCGTGCGAGGTCATCGAGCACAGCCTCACAATCCTCGGCGCGACGGCTTTAGAGGACAAGCTGCAGGAGGGTGTGCCCGACGCCATTGCGATGCTGCACAAGGCGGGCATCAAGCTGTGGATCCTTACCGGCGACAAGTTGCAGACGGCCATCGAGATCGGCTACTCGTGCAACTTACTCACAAACGACATGGAGGTCATGATCATCTCGGCCGACTCGCCAGAAGGAGCACGAGCACATATCGAAGCTGGCTTGAACAAGATCGCGTCGACTGTCGGCCCTCCTGCCGCCAAGGGCGCCGGCAAGATCTACAAGGCCGGCATGGATCCTTCCGCGGAGTTTGCCGTTGTCATCGACGGCGAAAGTCTTAGATACGCGCTGGACCCCTCTCTCAAGCCGCTCTTCCTGGAGCTGGGGACGCAGTGTGCGGCCGTCATTTGCTGCCGCGTCTCGCCAGCGCAGAAGGCGCAGACGGTCAAGCTCGTCAAGGACGGCTGCAACGCGATGACGCTCAGCATCGGCGACGGCGCCAACGACGTGGCCATGATCCAGGAGGCCAACGTCGGCGTCGGCCTCTTCGGCCTCGAGGGCTCGCAGGCGGCCATGTCGGCCGACTACGCCTTCGGGCAGTTCCGCTTCCTCACGCGGCTGCTGCTTGTCCACGGGCGCTGGTCGTACGTGCGCGTCGCCGACATGCACGCCAACTTCTTCTACAAGAACGTCATCTGGACCCTCGCCATGTTCTGGTTCCTTATCTTCAGCTCGTTCGACGCGACGTACTTATTCGAGTACACGTTCGTCCTCCTCTACAACTTAATCTTCACGTCGTTGCCCGTGGGTATCCTGGGCGCGTTCGACCAGGACACGAATGCCGTGTGCTCGATGGCGTTCCCGCAGCTGTACAAGCGCGGCATCAAGGGGTTGGACTACACAAGACTCCGCTTCTGGCTGTACATGCTCGACGGATTATACCAGTCGGCGGTCATCTTCTTCATCCCGTACTTCATCTACGGGGACGGGACGACATGGTCGTCGAGCGGCCGCGACACCAACGACCTCTACGACCTGTCGTCGGCGATCGCGGCGTCCGGCGTCTTCGCCGCCAACCTGTACGTCGGCATCAACACGCGCTACTGGACCTTCATCCCGTGGATCATCATCCCGCTCTCGACTCTCGCCGTCTTCATCTGGATCGCCATCTACTCGTACATGGCCAACCTGGCATACTACGCCGTCGTGTCCATCATCTTCCCAACCTTCCACTTCTGGGCGACCGTCGTGTTCACGGTCATGGTCGCCGTGGCGCCGCACTGGCTCCTCCGCGCGATAAAGCAGTCCTACTTCCCCATCGACAAGGACATTATCCGCGAGGCCTGGGTCGGTGGCGACCTCAAGGACCAGCTCGGCGTCCCGCACCGCAAGCGCCGCCGCCGCGTCCACCCCGACATTGAAGCGTCCTTTGCGTACAAGCCGCGCCCACCCGCGGTCGACACGCGCCTCGAGAGCCCCATCCGCCCCTCGGACCCGCTGCTGAGCCAGCGCGCCCCCAACTCCGACTCTGTCGGCCCCTCCACCCCCACGAGCCCCACCCCCCGCCCCGACCCCTCCTGGCCCCAGGCTTGGCCCCAGGCCGAGCCGTATACCCAGTCGTGGCCCGACGCCGAGCGCTGGCGCGATACCCCTGGCGGCTCGACCGAGCGCCTCTCCCCCGCCACGCGCTCGCCGGTCGAGCGCCAGCCCACCGAGCGCCTGTCGCCACTGTCCCAACGGCCCCAGGCCCAGGCCCGCCGCCAGCCGCCGTCGGCGTGGGGCAACCCCGACTTTACAGAGGACACGGCGTGGCAGAACCGCCCGCCGTCCGAGTTTGACGAAAACTACGCCGGGCGCGCCGTGTAATGTATTGTACACTATGCATAGATGCTGGTCTGGAGTGTTACATGTTAGTTGCTTGTGAGACCGCCCCCGGGTGAACAGTGCTGTGAGCTGATCGGACCATGGTCCAGCTACAGCGTTATTCAGATCCGCATCTGAAATACGCTGTGGGCGGTGGAAAGAATATGTACGCTCACAGCTTCTTTCCAGGGTCGGCCCACCGCCGAGAAGCCCACTTGTCTCACAATAGCCCTGTTCACTCTGCCGAAATGAACGGCGCTGTGAGACCTCTAATGGACATGAAGCCCACAGCGATTACCTGCCCACTACATGTCCTCGCATGCCCATCTCTACTACAACCCAGCCTCGCGCGCCGCCTCGCGCTCGCGCTCGTCGTTCCCGCGCACCTCGGCCTCGTCCAGGCGCGGGAGGTGTGCCCGGCGGTCGGGGACGGTGGTGCGCCTGTGTCAGTACCCTATCCCGCTCCTCGTCCTTCCTGCGTCCGTCCTTCCATCCCACTCCTCACCCGCCCCCACAGTCCCACCCTCCCGCCCACCCACCACTCACTCCCTCGGCGTGGCAAAGTATATCACCGGCCCGAAGATCGCGATCACCAGCAGCCCGGGGCCGAGGGAGCGGCGCCACATCCACCGTCCCCAGGCGCGGAGGGTGCCCCCCTGGAAGATGTAGTCTTTGTCGGGGCGTACGGGGCGGCCCGTGTTGAGCGTGCTCTTGTGCCGCAGCTGGGGGTTCAGTGGTGGCCGCATTGTATGACGTCTGGGGAAGTGCCGGCGGCGGTTATATACCCAGCCAGGGAAGGCCATGCCGAGCTGCCGGTGACGCGCGTCACCCCTGCCCGCCCACCCCACGCTCACGGATCATGCAAGACATCCCATTACCATACTACTACAGCTCGCACCGGTCTAAAGCTCGCGCACGCGCAGGATGAGGTTGATGAGCACGCTGCCGATGAGGGAGACGCAGAGCGCCGTCGGGCCGTACTTGTCGTGGTAGTCAACGGCGCGGCGCGCACGGATGCGCAGCACGCGCCACGCGTACATGACGCCCGAGTAGGCCGTGGCGAGCAGCGCGGTAAAGGTGAAGCAGGCGGCGGCGACAAAGCCCACCGTGTCGTCGGCAGGCACAAAGTTGATGAGGGCGATGGACACGCCCGAGAGGAGCACGGCGAAGTGCAGCCACTTGAGGAAGGTGCGCTCGGTCGCAAAGATGACCTTGGGCTCGATGCGCACGGGGATCGAGATGAGCTTGCCCTGCGGCGCGGCAAACTCTCTCGTAAACTCGATCGTCTCGGGCTCCTCGCCCTCCTCGTCGGCGTCGGCGTCCTCGTCCTCCGACTCGTCGTCGCGCCCGCGCTTGGCCGCGTCCTGCAGCTTGGCGTCGAGCGCGCTCACGTTCGAGTCAAACTTGTTGGACGGCTGCAGCGGGTCCACGCCCAGCCCGCGCTGGTACTTCTTGGGCGCGGGGCGCTGGAAGCCGCTCGAGTCGGGCCCAGAGCGCAGGTTGCGCTCACGGTGTTCGCGGGCAGCCCGCGCCTCCTCGGCCGCCTCGGCAGGCAGACGCAGGTGCGCGTCCTCATTGCTCGCCGACGCCTCGACAAGGTACTCGTCGTCCTCGCCCTCGGACACGGGCTCCTGGTACGTGTTGGAGCCGTCCATGTGCGGCGAGTGGGGCTGGGAGCTGCTCTCGGCGCTGTGCGTCTGCGAGACGGGGCGCTCGATGAGCACACGCGAGCGCGCGCTCGGCTGCTTGCGGATGTCCTGGTCCATCTGCGGCAGCCAGAAAGGCACGAGATCCACGCGCTCGGGGAGCAGCGTCGCGCACCCGTGGATAAACTTGGAGAACTTGGGCACCGCCTCAACGAGGTGCGAGTTGACGAGATCGCGGATCCACTGGGGCGGCTCCTCGCCCACACGCGTCGCCAGCTTGACCTCGAGAATGGCGTACGGGAAGATCTCCTTGTCCTCCTTCTTGACGGTCGGGAAGGGGAAGTCTATGCCCATGTCCGTGCGGCGCCAGTTGCCGTTCGTGCGGTCGACACCGTCAAAGTTGTCCTCGCGCACGAGCGTGAGCTCGGTGTCGAGCGAAATGCGCACCGACGCGTTGCCGGGAAGCTGGAACGCCGTGCGGTTGTAGAACGAGCGCATCACAGGTCTAAGCTTGCGCGTGACGATGGCGTACTGGATCTCGTCGGCGAGCTGCTTCATGTTCTCGACCTCCTTCTCCGTCTTCTTGCCCTTGGCGACGAGAGCGTCAAACTCCTCGTCCATGGTATACCGGCCGGCGCAGAAGTCGTTCAGCTTGTCCTCCTTGATGGTGAAGCGCTCCTTGACCGACTTCTCGCCCGTCCAGTCTTCACGGTGCGTCTTGCGCTCGACGAATACGACCTTGCCGTCGACGTCACCGTACCAGCGCATGCGGATTGCCTCCGCACCCTCGGTCTTCTCGAGACGACCGAGGTACAGCTCGAGATCCTCGTTGTCGTAGTAGATTGACGTGATGGCCGAGTCCTTGACGTTGAACTCCTTGTTCGGGTCGAAGACGAGCACGGGGAGGTGCTTGAGAACGTTGAGCTTGAGTGGCACAATGTTCTCCTCGTGCACCCAGTACTTGGTCGTACTGCGCACGAATGCGTTCTGGCTCCCGCCGGCCGACGAGTCGCCCTCCACGGGGTGGCCGCGCGTGCGCACGAGGTCGAAGAGCTTGGAGAGCTTGACAATGACGACGTCGTAGTTCATCTTGTAGAAGGGGTGCTTCTCCAGCACCTCCTTGTTGAACGAGGGCTTTAACTGGAAGCCGGTGAGCTTGTCGTGCTTCTTGACGATCTTGACAAAGCCGGTAAAGTTGAGCTTGGTGAAGAGGGCGAGGTCGTGCACGTCAGCGACGAGGACAGCGACCTCCTCCTCGAGCTCCTTGAAGCGCTCCTCGATCTCGTCGAGGCTGAGCTGGTCGTCGTCCTCCTCCCCGCGGTCGTCGTCGTCGTCATCTGAGCCCCCGTCCTCGTCGACATAGTTGTCGACCTGCGCCTCGATCTCGCGCTCTGTGGGCTGCGTGCCAGACGACACGTCGTCGCTGCTGTCGTCGGCGTTGGCCTTGGCGACGAGGGCGTGCACCTCCTTCTCGAGCTTGTCGATGCGAAGATTGATCTCCTGCGCCTTCTGGCGCTGGAAGTTCTCACACTTCTCGAGCTCGCTCGTGAGTGACGCGATAAACTCGGCCTCAGCCTCGGTCGTCCATGGCAGGTTGTTCTTGATCTGCTTCTTGAGCGCCGAGTAGTTGATGTACTGGTCGGCCCACTCCGAGTAGCGCGAGTCCTGGGGTCAGCAAGGTTGCGTTGCGCCTGGTTCAGCGATCAGTGAGGAGGATTGCGAATGTTGCGCCGGGGCATGTCACCAGGACGGAAGGAGGAGGCCGGAATGCCCCACCCACCCACCCACACTGCCATGCTGCTCCCTACACTCGCAGAGGCCAAGTTGCTCGCTGCACTTGCAAGATCTGTGCAACTTGCTCCGCTCGCCGACCAGCTCAATAAATCTCGCCGTCTGCCCGCACCCACTCCCCGGCCAGTCCCCTCGCTAGACCTCGCCGTTTGCCCGCCCACACTCCCTCCACTGCCCCACTCACCTTGATACGGCGACCAAACTTCATGTTGGGCTAGTCGCGCTGGAAGGAGGGTGTGAAGCGTTTCAAGAAGAGTTGTGATGACCGAAGATCGGGGAGGAAATAGTTGTGGACCACGCCGTTGATGTTAGGGAGCGACTGAGACTGGGGTCTTGGCGCAGATCGGTGGAGTGGGGGTGTCCGCCGGTGGAGGTTTGAAGATTCAGTCGTCAACCACAACTGCGAAACAAGTCGCGGTGATGACGAGGGGGTTGATGTAGATGACAAAAGTCACGGGAGGATGTAGAAGATTGCAAGACTGGATGTGAGAGAGAGAGAGAATAGATTGTGGATGGGTTGGATGGCCTGGATGGAGGGCACGAGGAGAGAGAGAGATGGCTGATGGCTAGCGCCGAGGGAGAGATTGTCGTCATTGGGTTGGACGTCACTCTGAGTGCCGACGCACGTTCGTTTGATCGTTCAACATAGATCCCTGCCAATTCTGGACAATCAATCCCACAATACTCAACTCAGGCACAAACAAATGCTATGCCCTGGCCTTAACCGGCCACCTTGTACATTAACCCACCACGTGTGTTCATTCTCCTCCGTTCCAAAGTTCCAAGGTCCACAGTTCGACACACACCGTGTGTACCTCGTTGTCATCTTTCTGCACTCGAAACGTCTGCTGTCCGCTTGGCAGGGGTGGCCAGGCCATGCGGACCAGGCAGAACTGGAATTTATGATTGTCGCCTGCACCGCGAGTGAACGGGATTCGCCAGCCTCCCGATCGACATCCTCTCGCGCCTCTCGACTCATCAGCCCAGGTCCGAGGAAAATGATGGGGACCCATCAGCTCGCTTCCGCTTCTCGCGTCTAACGCGGGCAGCAGTACGCGTCCCCGGATTCAAATGGTGCCGGCTCTGGCGCGGCTCACTGCCGGCCGCGCTTCCGGAGCGAGCCAGCGAGCAGCACAAAGACTTAGTTTCTCCACTCGAACCAGTCCCGATCTCGCGCGGGAGGAAACCGAATTGGTCCGATCCGAGCACGTCCATTATCCGTGGCCTGTGACTGGTCAGCTGAGCATCAGAGTGGAGGTAATGTGGGCTATTAGACGTGCCTAATGCCCAGATGGGCCTTGGGTGGCGGCCAAAACATGGCTGTTTCTGCCTCCTGAGCTCCTGCCTGTAGGCGGGGTGGCTTGCGCAGCTTGGCTGGGCTGCAGCCTACGGACGCGATGCGGTCTGATCGGATGTGCGGGCGCGGATGCTCGTGTGCGTCCGAGGTGACCGCAGTGGGCCAGTGGGCGACACACCACCGCCACTCCGCCCTCGGGCCTCGCCGTGATAGCCCGCAGCGGAATGGGGAGACGGCCGTGCATGCATGCATTGCAGTGAGAACAGTTGTAGGTAGTGGCCAACAGCGCAGTGCCCACATTTGTCATTAGGAAGCATTCCCCACCCAACCCCACACTTTGGCTCTCACCACATCATCCTCTTGATCATCACAAACTCCACCTCTCCCCGCTAGAACTTGTCATCTCCCTACACCACTCTGCCTCCCACACCCACGCCCAACCTACGTTGCCCATTGCCCATCGCACACTCGTCCACTCGCACAACCATTCTCACGCCGAGCAACATCTCTCCACGCTGCCACCACTACTCCGCCAGCTCCATCTCCGCACCACCCCGCCCACCCTCGCCTCGCCTAGCCTCGGCAGATTCGAAACACGCCGCTGCGCCACCAACCTCTTCGCAGCGTCAGTCACTCGTCCACTCGCTTGTCGCCTGTTCACCGCGCACGCGCCCCCGAGAACCAAGTTTACATCCTTTGACCGCCCCTTCCCGCCCATCACAGTCACGCACAGCATGAACACACCCCCACCCGAGACCGTCAAGGCTCCCCGCGCCAACGGGCATGCCGCCAACCTCAGCGACGAGGAGGCCGTCAACACACCCCCACCTCTCACGCCGGCCGCGCCACCCCCGCGCGACGCGGTGCACTGCGCGTGCAGCTCGCACGACGAGCCGCCCCTCGCCGTGCTCCTCCGCACCATGGACTTTGCGGCCTGGGTAAGAACGGGTCTGTGCGACTCTCCGCTGACTAAAGAAACACCAGTGCCAGCGCCGGAAGGACCTCGACCAGACACCCTACATCAACCACCCGATTGTGCGTGTGCGGCTGACTCAGACGCTGACAGCAGGCCGTCTCGAACATTCTCGCGTCGTGCGGTGTGAACGACATCCACATTCTGCAGGCTGCCTTGCTACACGACACGGTCGAGGACACGCACACGACCATTGAGGAGATTGAGGACGCGTTTGGGCCGCGCGTCGCCAGCATCGTCGCAGAGTGCACCGACGACGTGTCGCTCAACGGCCAGGAGCGCAAGGTCGAGCAGCTCCGCACCGCCCACAAGCGGAGTCGCGAAGCGCAGCAGGTCAAGCTGGCCGAGTGAGTCGCGTTGAGCGTGGGAGCGGAGGATCGGCGCGGTGTTGAGATCTGGCAGAGACACACACTGACACGACAGCAAGCTGCACAACCTCGAGAGCATTCGCCGCTCGCCTCCTGTCGGCTGGGGCGTGCGCCGCATCCAGGCGTACTTTATGTGGGCGAAGCAGGTGACAGACGGTGAGTCGCGTGACCGGGGACAAGATCTGATGCCAGTCTGCGCGCCGGCCAACCCCGAGCTCTCGCAGCGCCTGACCACGCTCTTCAAGACGGCGTACACACATGTCGACGGGCAGTACTTCCCCTGCCATCCCGAGATGTGCGGCCCGTTGACCGAGGAGGAGAAGGGGCGCGTCGACAGCCGCTTCGCGACGTGCAAGAGCGGCGAGAAGCCGTGCCCGCGCACGCTGTTTTTCTGAGGGAGAGGAGACACTACCGACTGGAACTCTATTCGGGCCGGGGTTGGCGGCACCGCCGTCCTGTAACAACTTGTATCCTGGCACTACCGCGCCGTTCATCGTACAACAGAATATCATGCATTTGAGTGAAGTGACGGGTTGTAGTGGTGGCGGCAGCGGCGCAGTGGGTGGCTTGGATCAGCCACTCCATGTCGCTGAGGTCGGCTACTGGGTCGACGCAGTGACGCGTCTGCGTCTCGGAGTCCGCTCCGCTTGCCACAGGGAACTGCGCGGACCGCTGCGTCCGCGTAGGCGGAGACCGACGGTGTCCGACAAGTCCTGGAACGGGGCTGCGTGACGTGACCGACGCCGTGATGAAGATCAGCGGCGCGACGATCAAACTGTCAGCAAGCCGACGGGCCTGGATCGCCTGGACCGCCTCGGCAATCGCGAGCAGTCAGTCTGCCTCCCCCGCCTTCCAACCGCTCAACGCCCAGTAGAATACATACACGGATCCTGCAGGTGCGTCCTGCAGAGCTGCAGATGCGAGTCTATTTGCTGGTCTTCTTGAGGTCGTCGCCCCAGACAATCTTGCCCTCGTCTCCCGCGGCCTGTGGGGCAAAAATGGGTCGCGGGCAAGCGGAGCGGGCAGCGTTATCGGGGCGCATATCAGGTGGGCATGGGGTGCGAGGTGAGAAAAAAGAAGAGAAGCGTCAGCACGGGCCTCGCGCACACTAGGGCCGGCCCGGCGCACCTCGAGCTTTGCCTGGACCTTCTTGCTGTTCTCGAGGGCGGCGCGCTGCGCGCGCACCTCGTCGACCTTGCGCTTGAGGTCGGGCGAGAGGGACTGGGTCAGCGGGGCCGCGGGCGGCGTACGTTGTAGAACTCCTCCTCGGTCGGCGTCGCCACTGGCGTCAGCGGGGGGCGGGGCAGGGCTCACCTTTCAAGAGGGTGTACCCGACGCCCATGACTGCGTTAGCTTGGCCGGGCGGGGGGACGTACTGACGGACGTGGTCGCGAGCCATCTGGCGTCAGCGGGGAAGGCGGGGGTGCTCACTTTCCCCAGAGAATCTTGCCGGACATGTTGACGTAGATGGTAAGATCCGAGGCCGACGCCGAAGTCGCGGTTCGGGTGTCCGGTGGAGGAGTGGAGGAGGGATGGCACGCGAGCCAATTTCCTGATTAAGCGGCCAATTGTAATGAGCCGATTAGGAGCAATAGGATGTGAGGTAGAGACGAATTGGAGTGGATAAGAAATGACGTTATTGGGTTTGTCCAGGCCCCAGGACAGTCATTCCGCTCGATCCGCTCGACTCTGCCTCCTGCTGGCAGGTGGTAGGCAAGCAAGGACATGTGCATGACACATGACACCCACACCGAAGTCTCCGCAGCCAACTGACCGTCGTCATCGTCATTCGCCACAGTCCAGAGCTGCAGGGGTGCGCAGCATATGCGCCGCTGATGAAGTTCGGACGGACACGATGGTATCGAGTCGGTAGCGTGCAAACGTCCCTGCTGCAGCTGCTAACAGTGGCCGCTGGAAGCGAAGCTTTGCAGGAAAATGCATGCAAGGGATGATGGATGGAAAGAGGTTACCCTCTGTTCTATTGGGATCTCTGCCAGCCCAGGCAGGTGATCAGGGACGAAGAGTGGGTGGTCGCCTGGGCTGCTGGCTGCCTGGGCTGGCCTCTGTCAGTTTCTGATTCCGACCCTGCCAAATGGCGAAATGATGACCTTGCTCTCCTCTGCCACCTGGGTCTAGCTGGGTCTGCCTCCAGTCGACTCCAGCCAACTCCCACACCAACCGACCTCGCTGCTATCACCCTCCCCCTCCGTTCAACTCGCAATCCTCATCCATCCTCCATCCATCCTCTTACACTCTTATACTTCATCCACACACGCGCTATACACCCTCCCGTCGCTCACACTTTCCCCCTCGGCACGGCCCACCCCCCAACCACAGAGCCCCGCTCACACCTGTCCCCGTGCCAGCCGCTGCCCTCACAGCGCACCTCGCCACCAGACACTCCCCTTCATCCCCGATAGGCCGTTCACGACCCATCCTCCTTCTTGTCTCCTATCCCCCACCCCCACCCCCACCATGCCGCCCCCTCCCCCCGCCCCGCCCGTCTTCTACTCGTTCAAGGACAACCAGACCCTTGTCGGTGCGTAGTGCGAGCAACCCGATAGTCCGCCCGCTTTCATGGCTGCTCACACCAGACTCGCTCGCCAACTTTGTTATAAAGGCGCAGCGCGACGCCGTCGACAAGCGCGGCAAGTTTACCATTGCCCTCTCCGGCGGTTCGCTTGCTGCCAACCTCCGCGGCTTGGCTGGCCAGCAGAACGTGCAGTGGGACAAGTGGTGCGTGACGCCGCCGCCAGCAGGTGGCGTGCAAGCGAGGGCGCAGCTCACACACCAGGGAGGTCTTCTTCTGCGACGAGCGTGCCGTGCCGCTCGACTCCGAGGACTCCAACTACCACTCCAACTACCTCTCGTTCCTCCAGCACGTCCCGATTCCCAAGAGCCAGATCCACACGATCAACCCCGAACACCTTGACGACCTCGAGGAGCTCGCGGACGACTACGAGAAGCAGCTCGTCAACCACTTTGCCGCCTCCAATGCTGCCCGCTACCCCACTTTTGACCTCATGCTCCTCGGCATGGGTGTTGAGGGCGAGACGTGCTCGCTCTTTGCTGGCCACGAGGTGCTCTCGGAGCGCGACGCCTGGGTCACGAGCCTCGACGACGCGCCGAACGGCCCCAAGCGCCGCATCACCATGACGTGAGTTGCCGCACCGGTGGCGCCGAGATGTGACTCGCAAAGAAGCAACCTCGGCTTATCGCGGCACGGGATGTTGCCCGATCCGCATCCGTCATCATTCCTCCTTCCGAGCTCCGCCGCTGACAGCAGCATCCCCGTTCTGACGCACTGCTACCGTGCCGTCTTTGTCGTGTCGGGCCCAGAAAAGGCCGACCTTCTCCACACGGTCCTGGACGAGCCCGAGACGGGACTTCCGTGCTCTCGCATCCGCCCTGCGTGAGTGCCTAGCGCACAGGCGCGCTCGGGTAGTGCCTGCGATAATGACTGACCCCCAGCGCCCCAGGACTCGTGTTCTGGTTCGCCGATGCCGAGGCTGCCGCCAGGACCCAGTACCCGCCAACAACGTTCCGCTGGATCGACAACCAGAAGGAGGCCGAGGAGGCTGTCGCGCTCGCCAAGAAGCGCGCCGCCCAGCGGGCCGCCGAGCAGGACTAGCACCTCGTGCGTAAGCGTAAGCAGCTGCGAGGCTGCACCGGTAGCTAGCTAGAAGGGCCCACGCCTGAATCGAGCGACAATTACATGAGTACCATACCGTAGGACTGGATAGAGTGGGAGGCGACCATGCTAAGAATCTGCGCATGGCTGGTGGTTGGGACGGCAGGCTTTGAGCTGTACATGGTGCATTGTGCGAGTGGAGATGCGGTGTGAGAGTCTATGTGTGGAGAGAGGTTGATCCGACCGAGATGCGAGAACGCGCGTGAGGGCTCTGCCTAAAACCGACAGCTCCCGGCCCAGCGCGGGAACGCGACAACATCGCGCACGTTCGCCTGCCCCGTGACCCAGCACACCCAGCGCTCCCACCCCATGCCCCACCCACCGTGCGGGGCGGACCCGAACCGCCGGAGGTCGAGGTACCACTGGTACTCGCTCTCGGACAGTCCATGGCGCGCCAAGCTCTCGCGGAGCGCGTCGAGGCGGTGCTCGCGCATGCTCCCGCCGGCCATCTCGCCGATCCCGGGGAACAGGAGGTCGAAGCAGGCGACCGTGTCCTGCGTCTTCGGGGCGCTGGGGTCGGCCTCCGACGGGAGCATGTAGAACGGCTTCTGGGCCGCGGGGTAGTGGGTCACGAACACTGGCCCGCCAAAGTGCGCGCAGAGCCAGCGCTCGTGCTCGCTCGCCAGCCCGTCCTCTCCGGGCGGGCGCTCGAACGGTGCCTCAGAGTGCTGCTTCTCCAGGAGGACGAGGGCGTCGGCGTACGTCAGGCGCTTGAACGGCTGCGTGGCGGGCTCGAGGTGGGCGAGGGGGGTGGGTTCGCGGCAGGGCGGGGGGAGGGGCGGGAGGCCGGCGGACGCGCGCTCCTCGGCCTCGGCGGCGACCTGGCTCGCGGCGATGCGGGCAATATCCTCGCGCGCGCGCCGGGCGCGCGCGCTGGACGAGTGCAGGAGGGTGGCGACGGTGTCGCGCACCCCGGCCTCGGCAATGTCGAGCAGGCCGTCGAGGGTGTCGACGAACGCGACCTCGGCCTCGAGCATGTAGAACTCGGCGAGGTGGCGGGACGTCTGGCTCGGCTCGGCGCGGAACGCCGGCGAGAGCGTGTACGTGCGCCCGAGGGCGTGCGTCGGCGCCTCGAGGTGCAGCTGCCCCGAGACGGTGAGGTTGACGGGGCGGGGGAAGAAGGGCTCTTTCTGGGTCGGGAGCGACTGCGCGACGGTGAACACCTCGCCGGCGCCCTCGCAGTCGTTGGCGGTGAGCAGCGGCGTGTGGACGTGCACAAACTCGTGCGCCTCGAACCAGTCGTGCCAGTCGCGCGCGAGGGCGTCGCGCACGCGCACGGTCGCGCCCATCGCGCCGGTGCGGAAACGGAGGTGCGCGTTCTCCCGCAAGACACTGGCGGGGAGCGCCTTCTTCTGGATCGGGTAGCCGTCCGCCACGGGGCCGAGGACGGTGCCCTGCTCCACGTCGAGCTCGACCGCCTGCCCCGCGCCCCGGGAGGGGGCGAGGGTGCCGGTGAGGCGCACGGCGGCGCCGGGGGAGAGCTCGTCGGCGAGCGCGCGCGCAGGGCCCTTGAGCACCGCCTGGAGGGTGCCGCCGCTGCCGTCGTCGAGCTCGGCAAACGCCACTTTCTTGTGTACGCGGAGGGAGCGGATCCAGCCGGAGGCTGTTGAGGAAGGGGGAGTTTCGGAGGGGGGTTCGGAGGACGCCGCGGAGGAAGTGGCTGCCCGCTCGACCATGCCCCGCACCGTGGGCGCGAGGCCGCTCATCGCGCGCCGCGAGACCCGCATCGTGCTCGTCGTTGCTGTTGTTGTTGGACGCTGAGTTATCGGCAGACTCGACTTTCAAGCCGCCGAATTGCTCCCGCGTGGGCCCCGCCTCCACTACTTTCGGTCATGTTCCGGTGAGCGCTCCTTCTGACATTACACTTACACTTACACTTACTCATACACCATGGCCAGCGACGACGAGGTACCCCAGTACGTCGGCTAGTGCAAGTTTGGCGCAGCTGACAGCAGACTGATTGACGCGGACGAGGTGCCGGAGTGCGTCCGCTGGCGGACCTGTTTGCGAAGCTGACACCAGCCTCGTGGATGCCGGGACGCCGGCGGCGGAGCCACGAGAGCGCGCACGCACGCCCATCGCCGTGCGCAAGATGGAGCGCGACAAGGTGCCTATTACGCTGCTGACGGGGTACCTTGGGGCGGGGAAGAGCACGCTGTTGGAGTGAGCCAGCTGAGGGCCCACCTGCGTAACAGCTGACACCAGCTACATCCTCACCGAGAACCACGGGTACCGGATCGCGGTGTGCATGAACGGTGAGCTTTCCTCTGTTTCCTAGCTGACAGCAGACTACGGCGACACGACAGACATTGAGTGTGCGTTCTGCCCCCGCTCACCTCCCTTCCCCTTCCCTCCGCTAACCGCGCTCCACTCTGCCCTCTCGCCGCCCACTGACCCCAGCCAAGGCCCTCCAGTTCTCCAACGACGATGGAAGCGACCCCACCGCCGGCATGCTCGCCCTCCCCAACGGCTGCCTGTGCTGCAGCGTCAAGGACCTCGGCATCGCCGCGATCGAGGACATGGTCGCCGCGCAGCGCGAGAAGATCGACTGGGTCGTCGTCGAGCTGACTGGGTTGGCGGACCCCGCGCCGATCGCAAAGTCCTTCTGGGCCAACGAGGAGATGGGTGACCTCGAGCTCGACAGCGTCGTGTGCGTCGTCGACTCTAGGAATGTGCTCAAGGTGGGTCCCTCCCTCCCACTTGCCCCTGCCTCTTCAGCTCACTAACCTTCCCTGCCCCTCCCTTGTGGCGGCTACATTGTCCTGTTGATAGCCGCTGACAGCAGCAAATCGATGAGCCACGGGACGACGGCAGCCCGAACGAGTGCCAGCGCCAGATCGCGTGCGCCGACGTCATCCTCCTCAACAAGACGGACCTGGTCACCCCCGACATCCTGGACGAGGTGTCCTCGGCCGTGGCGGCCATCAACCCGACCTTGAGGGTCTACCGGACGGACCACAGCCAGATCGGGCTGGACAAGCTCTTCAACCTGCGGGCGTACGCCGCGCCCCCGCCCACCTCGGATGCCGATGCGGGGTGCGCAGACTGCGCCCACGGCGAGGTGAACCACGCCCACGCGCACGGGCACCACGCGCACGGCATCACGACTACGACGATCCCGCTCCCGCTGCTCTCGGCGGCGCAGTTCGCCGACCTGAATGACTTCCTCGAGGAGTTCATCTGGGCCGGCAAGCTCCAGGTCGGCGGAAAGGAGGTGCAGTGGGACGGCGAGCGGCCCGAGATCCTCCGCACCAAGGGATACCTCGCTGTCGACGGGGCGGAGAAGGTCGTGCAGGGCGTCGCGGACCTCTTTGAGATCCGGGAGGCGGTCGGGAGCGGAGACGCTACCCCCAAGCTCGTCTTCATTGGGAGGCGGGTCGATGCGCGCTTGGGCGAGGTCGTGCGTGCCCGCCTCGGGCTGTAGATGTATAGTGATGAACGCTAGAATGGCTCAACCTGGTTACAGAATCGCACCGTACACGGGTCAGCCGGACCTCCCATTCCAGCCCATGAACTGGTGGTCCCTCACGAGCGTCGCACCGTTCATTTACTTTGGCCTTGTTCTCATTCTCGGCTCTCGCTTGGGTTCCGCAGCGGGCTTCAATTGGAGCGAGACACCGGCGTGCCAGACAACAGTAGTCACACTGCGTGAAAGTCCCTGGCAGTACGAGCGTGCTCCACTTCCCAACCGCAACGCGCAACGGTGTGTCATACTCACACTGCTGCGC
This sequence comes from Cutaneotrichosporon sp. PK4640, assembly GCA_023630115.1. Lineage (NCBI taxonomy): Eukaryota > Fungi > Basidiomycota > Tremellomycetes > Trichosporonales > Trichosporonaceae > Cutaneotrichosporon > Cutaneotrichosporon sp. PK4640. Next base: position 36,161 of record JAMALN010000117.1, read on the forward strand.
CAAACTGGTCTTTGCCGCTCGGACGAGCGTTTTCCCACGGCGTCGATCGGGGGCGCCACTTCACCACGCCCTGCATTCCTGGCGCGTTGTACAAAGTTGACACTCGTACGCATGTCAAGGCCTCGACGTAGCCCGCATCACCGACCGTGCTTCGGGCAGGACAGTCTTGCCGTGGGCCGAACGCGCACTCCAGACAGGCCTCTCAGCCTATCCAGCTCGATGTGGAAGTTGTTCCGGTAGCAGTGGCAACAAGGCACAGCTCGTCAAGAAGGAGAGAGAGGTGCACTGGACGTGCACCGACTTGCTCGCATGCACAGTGAAGCGGGAGCGCTTGGCTCGAGGGCCTCCGCCACCTGTGGCGGGTCGGGTGCCACCATACCGTCCGCCACCGTGCCTGCGGATCTCGGCCATGTGAGCGCCCAGCCGTGCCAGCTTCAGCCTCTAGAGCCCCACAGCCACAGCCAGGAGCTCAACTGTGAGCGAGCGCAGCGTCAGCCTGCAGACGCAATCAGTAAGCCGGAAACCCAATTCATGCGGCCGAAGCCGGGTATACAACTATTCAGCGCTCGCGAGGTGCTCCTGGTTCGTCGGACAGTCGCTGCGGTCAGCTCTGGCAGGGCGAGGCGGGCGAGGCGACGGCGCCACCTCAACCCTCGGCGCCGTCCACATCGACTCACCGCGCAATGTGCCCCGTCTCGCTGCACTTGTAGCACTTCTTGGCCGAGTCGTCGCGCGGCGCGAGGCAGTCGCGCGCCAGGTGGTTGTCCCCGTTGCACCGGCTGGTGTCAGCGCCCTTTCGATCCGTGCCCGATGTCCGAATCCTCGGGAATGGGGGCCCGGAACAGGCCCGAACGCGCCACTGGGCAGAGATAGCCCGAAAAGTCAGGTATGTCAGGGGTGGGCCGGCGGGCTGATAGGACGGGCGAGTGGGAGTGTGGCTGTATTTCGCGCACTCGTCTGGCCAAGACGGCCAAGCTCGCTGCCCGCTGCAGCCTGCACCTCTGCCAACCAGCCCGAACGCCCGTGCTCGCACCAGATCCCGACCCGGGCCCGTCGGCGGACCCGTCACCCTCCGCACCCCCGTCCCGCCGCCCCTCCCTCACCACGCCCTCCCCCCCTGCCTCCTCCCCCAGCTCCGAGCGGCGCACGTCCAGCACTCACTAGCACTTGACGGGCGAGCCGTCGGGGTTGGCCACGCGCGGCCTGGGCGGCCCGAACGCGCCGCGGCGCGTTGGGCACATGCGCGCAATGTGGCCCGGCCGCCCGCACTGGAAGCACTTCTGGAAACTCCCAAATGCCCCCGCGTATCCTGCGCCGTTGGCGCCAAAGCCCAGCGCGCCCCGCAGACTCGGGCAGTCGGCCTTGACGTGCCCCACCCCGCCGCACGCGTAGCACTGCTTGCCGTCCGTCGTGCGCGGGTGCGGGCAGTTTGTGCTCTCGTGCCCTGCCTCGCGGCAGTTGTAGCACAGCCGCGACGGCGACTGGCAGTTCTCGGCGATGTGGCCCACTGGCGTTAGACAGCCCAACATAAGTCGACGCACAGTTGCCGCATCTGCTGTCAGCAAAGTCGGCGGCGGTTGTAGCCGGCATGCCCAGCTTCGACTCGACTCACTTGAAGCACCCCTGTCGGGAGCCGGGGATGGAGGCGGCCGCGCTGGCGTGAGCTCGTGCCATGTGACCGCGATGCACGCACAACATTACTCTAGTGTGTTGTTGATGAGGCTAGCAGCTGGGATCAGCGATCGTCGAGAACATGTCGGTTGGCCCGGGTACGGTTGCCGGACTTTGTCGCGTGAACCGGGCCTGGGGAGGGATTCGCTTTCCGGGATCGCCGCGGCAAGCGTTTGGGCGACGCGCGATCAACTCACGTTTGTTGTAGACTGCTGCTGTTTACTTCCACTCGACAATCTTCCTCGCTATCGCTGTCTCTCTGGGTCGCTCAGACTTCCTCCGCGACGTGTCGCTTTGAAGATAACTGTGAAGTGGGCAAGGTGTCAGGAATAATATGTGGGGATGAGATGCCGGTGGAAAACCGAGTGAACGGTTCAAAAGTCTTGGGTGTGTGGGGTTTGTGGGCGTGTTGGGTGGCGGTTGCATGTGCTTGTGCTTGTGCCGGTGACTCGTGCCGGTCGGTGGGCGCGCTAATCTGCATCTCCTTTGTCGTCGTGCTCTCCCTCTCTCTCCCGCTCCCCCGGACTCGCTCGGGATCGCTCCTTTGCCTCGAGTCCTTGTCAGTGCGCGCTCGACATCTGTGCCGAGGACTGCGCGGGGGGAAGGGGGTTTTGGGAGAGAAGGGCCGGCACATCTGTTATGCGGTTACACTCAAGCGGACATGACTCATGCACAATCACCGGACTTGGCCGACACATTCTTGCCGGATGGTCTCAAAGCCACGTCAGTTCTCACGTGGAACATTATCAGTTTAAGAGAGAAACCAGTGAGCCAGACGGAGGTACGGAGATGAGGCCGACCATGTCCGCGGTGGCGAACGCAGCTGACTTTGCACGTGCCTATCCTCTTTTCTGCGGCTGAGACAAGCGATCTCACGATCTCACGGGATCATGGATCACGGTCGGTCTCACCATATCTTCGCTCGCAGCCAGCTACGTCACCCCCTCCCTGCCCCGACCACTTCCCTTGCCGCGGATCGCCGGCGATCCAGCTCCTGGGAAAGCAGACCTCGAGCGGCTCCAGCGCTCCGGGATCCGGGAACCAGCGTCACCCCCTCATACCCCTCACCCCTCGCCCCTCACGAGGTATCATTCCCATCCAATGCGCCCCCACGCCGGCATGTAACCAGCCCCCCTGTCGCGCTATTCCTATCGCACCGGGTGGCAATGTGGCAGATGGCACTACGAGTGGCAGGACGAGTCTAGGAGAGGAGGCACTCTAGGCAACCGGCCAGATTGCAGGCAAGCGTGACGCGTGGGCTGACGACATGTCTCGAGGAGCGTGACAGCTTTTTTTGCTCGTCTCGGCAGAGGCTTGAGGCAATCTCCATTGATGAAACCCTCTCTTGCTGCCATGTTGCGTGCCTAGCCCTCTGGCCTGACCCCGTGTCCTCGCTCGCAGAGTGTAGCAGCATCCCCCACGCGGACCCGACGCGGCTCTGGTGGCAGGCATGCGGAAGTGCCAAGACATTCTCCACTGCACCGCCTCATTGCAATCGCTCATGTCTCCTCATGTGCACGGAACTGTATCAGGGTCTGGGCCAGGTCCCCCCCTCCTCCCCTCATCCCATAATCTCCCACGCCCAGTGAGCTCATGGTTGATGCAGAGCTGCAAAGGACCGTGCACTCGTTGTGGGCTTGGGGTGAGTCACGCCACTGCGTTCGACAACGACAACGTTCCAACCCCCCGTGTCCCCACTGGTTGTGCGCACGCGTGTGTCCGACGAGCCCCTATGGCAACCGGGCCGGCGGGCGGCCGATGTCGCATGCAATGAGGAGTTGTGCAGGGGATTGGAGGTGGCGACGGATGTCGGACGCGACAGGGTACAGGGAGCAATACATGAGCGTGTCTCTCGAGGAACAAGGATTCAAGCCTCGGTGCCGCTCAGGGTCAAAGGTGTAGGATTGCAGGGTAAAAGGCTAGGGTTAGGGGGAGATGGACTAATGTCAGCCTCGGTTCTTGTAGGCGACTTGTAGGGTACATAGGGGATGTGAGAGTCAGAGTGACGTCGCCGTGACGTTTGGGCGTGCGCCCTCCCCCACAGAGACGAGCAGGCGGTCCAAAAGAAGAGCAGAGCACGTTCCTGGAAGCCTTGGCTCATCTACCTCATCTCGTCTCTCACTGTCTGATCTCTTGATTGCCACGGGTGGGCGCGGATGAGAGGGGAATGGCAACTATCGACAGGAGTGCTAGGAGTGGGCCTGCGCATCCCACCCACGCGGCCCACAGACGGCGCCCATCGCGCCCATCAACTGATCGCTGCAAAGGTTGCAGTGTGCCTAGGTCAGGCTGCCAGGCTCTGTTTAGCTCGATGGCTTCTCATACAATGCAGGCCACAGGAGGGCCAGGAGGGTCAGAAGCGTCTCAGCGCCAATCTTGTCATTTGCCTTGTCAATCGCGCGCGCGCAGTACGGCACGGGCGGCCCCCGAGGCATTAGGCCACCAGGCAGAGCCCGAGACTGCTGCGCATTTCCGTAGTACCTGTGCAATAGTAACAAGCCATGCGTAACCACCACTGGTCATAAATGGGTACTTGGTCCCTGTCGCTCTTGCCGCAGCAGCCCAGTAGGCCGCAGTAGAAGCAGGCATTAGCGCAGAGAGACAAACCAACCAACCCCGCCTTCCCTACCTCCTCTGACGTCCCTTCCAACCGACCGACAGCCCACCTCGACTACTACTTACATCTCCTTAGTCTCTTTCATCTTCTTTCTCTTTCTCTCACTTCTCCATCTCCCTTCCTTCTCCATCCACATCCACCTCGCACACACACACACAAACAATGTACGCCTCCGTCGCTACCTCGCTCCTCATGGCCGTCGCCGTCATGGCCCAGGAGGGTCCTCGCATTGAGACCCCGGTGAGTCTGCCTTCCCCCCCCCCCCCAACCGCTCAGAGAGAACAAATAGCTGATACGACTTTGACACCTTCCTCCAACCTTTCTTACATCGCTGCTCATGTCCTTGCTACTCCATCCACCCTCCTATCCACTTCTGCGGCTTCTTTACACCTTCCTCGACCTCTCCCTTCAACCTGCAGGCCTCGGTCATCCAGTGCCGTGAGTTTCCAGCCACCCAGAATCCGTTCAATCGCTGACGTATCCCAGAGCCCTCGCGTATCCAGTGGGCCGGTGGCCAGCCTCCTTACTGGATGTAAGTACCCCTCTCCATCACGCTTCTGTGGTGTGTGTTCGCTGTCGCTGTGGATGGCTGCGGCCTAGGGGAGGAAGGTCGGAATGTGACTTCCGAGGGCCGGGGTGTCATTCCCATCGGGCGTCGGCCCGGCCCGCAGGCACGTCGTCTTGCCAACGCCACCTTCCCCATGGGCCGTGTGCGGCGTTCCCACCGACCTCCTCGACCACATGTAGCCACACCTTCTCCCACCGTAGACAGACAGCAGGCACTGACAGGCCAGCACCGTCATCCCCGCCGGCCAGACCTCGGCCGCGCCCATCATGACGCTCGCCGACAACACCCAGGACACCTCGATCACCTGGAACGTCAACCTCGAGCCCAACACCCAGGTCTCGCTCCAGATCCGTGACGGCACCGGTGCGGTCCAGTACTCGTCGCCCATCACCGTCCAGGGTGGCTCGAACAGCGCCTGCATGACCCAGACGGCCCAGGGCACCGACTCGGCCGGTGCCGTCGCCGGCGCCTCGGGTGCCCCCACCAACGACGCCGGTCCCGCCAGCGGCTCGCCCTCGCCCTCGGGTGGGGCCTCGCAGTCGCCCTCTGGCTCGCCTTCGGCCGGCGGCTCGCCCTCTGGCTCGCCCTCCGCCAGCCCCTCGGCCTCTGGCTCGCCCACTGGCCCCGGCGCCCAGTCGTCGTCCGCCAGGCCCACGTCGTCGGGCGGTGCTGCCAACTCGGGTACTGCGGCCAACCCCTCCGCGTCGGTTGCCACCCCCTCCCCCACCAGCGGTGCCTCGGCCGTCAACATCCCCATCGTCGGCGCCGCCGCCGTTGCCGCCGCCATCATGGCGTACGTCTAAGCACTTCGTTCCCGACCAGGTTCGTCCCGGCATTTCCGAACAGTACCCCCATGGCCCGATGACTCGAGTTGTCGGAGCGCGTCCCGGCCCCCTAATAGTTATTTATGCGTCACTCGTTATATGAAAGTCTTGTAGCCGAGGAGAGATTCGTGTTCACCGCAGACTGCGGACTGACGCGCCTACCTGGATGGATTCCAAGGACTGACCTCAGATCCACATGTCCGGGAAGTCAGCTGATCTGCAGGTTCCATGACCTCGACTTCCCGAGTCGTCGACGTCCCTGGACAAGTCATCTGCAGGCATCGTCAGCCTCCAAACAACTTACGCAGCTGGCCCAGGCCATGGCCCAATCGGCGTCGACACCTGACATGATGTTGATGTGCTAAACTGGCTCTCTTGGCTGGGCGCTTGGGAGGAACGCGCCTTTGATGGCAGCGATGATGGATCGACAGCTGCCGGTGTCCGAATAAGCAAAGGTCGTGCGCCACTGCCCACCCCGCCACTTGCGACGGCCGCAGTGGCCGCAACCGATCGCTCGCGACAGAAGAGCAGAGGAATAGAGGACGAAGGGCGTGCATGTCGCGCGTGTCGGCCGTGGAGGGGGAACGTGGAATGGGGACGCGGGTGTGTACTCGTCGACGCTTTTGTAACAATTTTGGTCATGCAGCGCTCTATGTCCATTCGCGCATACCGTCCAAGCCTCCTCTGCCCCCCTCCCCCCTGGCCCCTCGATGCCCATGCCACCGAGGCATCCTTCAGCCTGGACGAGGGCGTCGCGTGTGTTCCATTGTTCTCGACGCCACCCGCCATCCCTGGTCGGCGGTCAAACCCCCCTTCTCACCCCCAGTTCCCCCTTGGAATGCCACTGCGCCTCCGCAGCACTGCAGTCATTGTTCGGCGAGGGGTAACACCTGCGATCGAGGCCAAGAACAGGACGCAGCCAAGAACATGCAACATGCACACCGTCTGCCGAGAACCGAGAGATATCCGAGCTGCTGTGCCGGCTAATTCCCCCCCAGTATGTGGGAGGGCCGCCATCTAGGCACGGGGCGTCGCGCCGCCCGTCTCCTCTGCAGTTGATTTCGCTTAGCCTCCCTCCATTACCTGCCAGCCACCTTCCCCCCCAACCCCACCTCCCATCCCCTCCAGGCCCACGGCACCGGTCGGCGCGGACGCGAGACGAGGCAGTCCGAGCGTCGGGGACAAAGAACGGCGTGTGGGCGGCCCTGGTGCGCCCCCGGATCCGCCAAGCGCGACTGGCGATAGCAACCCTGGGTAGACGAGGTCCGAGCGCAGATCGATTTACCCTCGACCTGCTCGACTGGGGCTCTCGGCGCACACACCGAGCCAGCGAGCCAGAGCATAGAGCGAGGACGAGGCGACGAGGACGAGGGCGGCCAAACACACTGGACACTGCACGGCCGCACGGTCCACCACTTGGGAACCTGTCCTCGATCCTCAATCCTCGACCGCACTCGACCCACCCACCCCACTCCCCTACCCAGCTACCCAGAGAACTGGTACGAGCCCCAGTTGCTCATCCACACACCCCTCTCATCCACCCCTGGCAGCTAGCAACAGCAACACACACACACCACCCACCCACCCAGGCCACCCACCCACACAGTTCATTCTCCCCTCGACGCCCCATCCTCCACCCCTCTCCCTCCCCCTCTCACTCTCTCTCCCCTCCCACGCTCCACCTTGCAATCTCCCTCTTAACCCACCCTTCCTTTCGCTACAGGCCCCTCGCGCACTGGCCACCCCTTCTCCCCCTCTCCCCCACAGCACGACACCGTCGCGTCACCTCCCCCTGGACCCCCCGACCCACCGGCCCCGCGCACCAGCCCCTACTCTCGCAGACGCAGGCCTGGATCCCACCCCGCCGCACAGTACATTCCTCCACACCGCCTCATCCGCTCCATCTCTCTCATCCCCACATCCAACACGCCCCTCGCACGACGCCTACCCAACAGGTCCGAGGCGTTCCACAGTCGTGAGTAGGCGCATCAGGCAGGCCACCTACAAGGGCAATCGCCTAGGGAAGCCGAGTGGCACGGTGTGGCGTCCGGATGCCCATACTCGTGGCCAAGCCTGCACCAGCTGCCCAGCTGCATCAGCTGCTCAACTTGCTCTTCGGCAGGTCGCTCTGCTCTGCCTCTTAGGGCCCTCTGCTGCTTTATCCGTGATCGTCTTTGCTGACAGGTCCCTGCTCACACGCCCCACTTCTATCCTTGGTCCTCGTCCTCGTTCCTCATCCTCGTCCCTCCCTCCGCAATCCCCATCATCGTCCACACATCAACACACACGGTGGTCCTACCGCCCCCTACCTTCCCTCATCCCCTGTCCTCCGACCCGACTGCCTGTGACGCTTGTTCATCCTCCTGCCCCCTGGCCCCCCCCCTGCCACCTCGACACCTTCCCCTGCCCCTCCCTCATTACCAACGACCAACGCCAACATCCAAAATACGCGCTCCCAACCCAGCTCTAATCACCATCCTTCCCGCACCCATCTTATCGCGCGCGCCCTCGCCCGACGCCGCGCTTCCCCACACCCCTAACTGTAAGTCGTGACTCACGCGGCTGCCCGCGATCCGACCCGCGCCGCTTGAGAGAGGCGGAGGGCCCGTGGCCGCGCGGCCTGGACGCTTTGACCAGGCTGGGCGCTGCACGGACCCACTAGGAGGCCATCGGGAGAGAGAGGCAGAGGAGAGTGAGCAAAGGCAGACGAAGAGAGGCAGCAGAGGGCGTTTCAGGCTCTTGGTCTGGATGACCTGATGGACCCCTCAAAGTTGCTTGGTCAACGCGTTGCGTTGTGCTGGGCGTTTGGGCGTTGGCAGGCTGGGCGCTGGCGTTTGGGTCGGCTCGTTCAAGGGTCTTGGCCTGGCTGGCTGAGGTCCATGCCTCGACAGCGCACGCTGCCCACTGCCTCGTCCTCACCATCCATGGCTTGTGCCAGTTGACATCGGTCCATCCATTCCCCTTTTCCCCTTTCTCCCCAATCCACCCCATCCACAACCCACTCACTCGTCGACCTCGCTAGCGCGAGCTGACCCACTCCTCGGCACGGCAGCATCTCAAGGGCTTTGCATTCTTCCTCCGCTTCTTTCCTGGCCTCTTTCACCGAGGCAAGAGAGGGCGTCCTCGTGGTGCCTCTTTATTCTCCTCTCGACCTAGTGCGCTTCATACCAACAAACGTCGACATCGTCCGCTGACTGCCATCCGTCTGCCTCGCCGCCACCGAACACACTGTCCTCGTCCTCTCGCTCGCTTTGTCCCTCCTTCCCACCCTCCTCCCATCCACCACCACTCCTTCGTCCACTTTCCTTCTTCCCATCATCGTCGACGTCCACGGCCTCGACTACCCACATACGCCCTTCACCTTCCTTCGCGACCCTTGCTTCCCCCCGATAGCCTGAGCACACGTTGTCAAGATGGCCTCCCAGTCTTCCGACATCCAAGAAAAGATCTCCACGGCGCGGAGAGAGGCAGATGCCTTGAAGGACAAGATCCGCGCCGCAAAGGACCAGACGGCTGACACGAGCTGTAAGTTGTTGGCCTAAGCATTGGGCCACGCATGCTGGCTGCGCAGTTGGCTGACACCCGCCCAGTGCGCGCTATGGCCAACGACACCCCACCCCTGCCGCGCATTACTATGAAGGTTCGCCGCACGCTCAAGGGTCACTTGGCAAAGATCTACGCGCTCCACTGGTCTAACGACAAACGGCACCTCGTCTCGGCGTCCCAAGACGGCAAGCTCATCATCTGGGACGCCTACACCACCAACAAGGTGCATGCCATCCCTCTCCGCTCCAGCTGGGTCATGACCTGTGGCTACTCGCCATCCGGTAACCTCGTCGCCTGCGGTGGTCTCGACAACATCTGCACGGTCTATTCGCTTCGCGGTGCTGGTGCCCCAGGGACCCAACCGCGTGTCGCCAAGGAGCTGATCGCGCACACGGGCTACATTTCGTGCACGCGTTTCATTAACGACCGACAGATGCTCACGGCCTCGGGTGACATGACCTGCATGCTCTGGGATGTCGAGCAGGGCACCCGCATCAGCGAGTTCACCGACCACACTGGCGACGTCATGAGCGTGTCGCTGGGACCAAACCCCAACATCTTCGTCTCGGGTGCCTGCGACGCCAGCGCAAAGGTCTGGGACGTGCGCCAGCCCAAGGCCGTCCAGACCTTCACCGGCCACGAGTCGGACATCAACGCGGTCCAGTGAGCTGCCGGAAGCAAGGTGGAGCTGACCCCAGGTTCTTCCCCAACGGCGACGCGTTCGCAACAGGCTCGGACGACGCAACATGCAAGCTCTTCGACCTGCGCGCGGACCGCGAGCTCAACTCGTACCAGCACGACAACATTCTCTGTGGTATAACGTCGGTCGCCTTCTCCATCTCGGGCCGTGTCCTGTTCGCCGGGTACGACGACTACAACTGCAACGCGTGGGATACGCTCAAGGGCGAGCGCATTGGTGTCCTCTCGGGCCACGACAACCGCGTGTCGTGTCTCGGCATGAGCGGCGACGGTATCGCCCTCTGCACGGGTTCGTGGGACAGCTTGCTCAAGGTGCGTCACGGATGCGGGGGTGTGCTGACATCAGGTCTGGGCTTAAGAGCCTTATTAATATCGTGTCGCAGCCGGCGGCTACAATGCCGCGTGCTCGTGTCATCCATCTCTGCCACCTATACCCGACGGCGCGGGGTCACCTTCAGCCGCCGCCGTCCACGCCCTATCCACGCCAAGGTTTGCTTATGCTGTTCCTCTCTTATCTCGTGTAGAAACGCCGATGCTACCCCGTGCGACGCATAGTGTCGGTAGTTATGTCTAATTCATGCACCAAGTCCATTAGCGGGGAACGAGGAGATGGGGGTTGGCCGCGACTTTGCCAGGGCCGGGGGGACGGTAGCTGCACCCGCGACCGCCGGGCTGCCCTTGGGAGCTTCGGAGGCACTCACGACCGGTGGCATGACCCGAACAGCAACAGATCCGCGCGTCCGACTCCGACAAGCAATGTGCAAGGGGTAACATCACGACGTAAGACGTACACTAGAAGCAATGGCATACACCTAATATTGCAACATCAAACATATTGCAGATCACCGTCCCCTGACGGTAAGATATCCTGGATGGGTCTCAACGCGCCACCCAGCGCCGCGGAGTGCGTTGGCGACCGCGGGCCCCAGCACGCCCCGCTGCCCCGCCGAATGCAGCCCCTTGCCCGTGATGACGGTGAACGGCCCGCGCCCGCCCTCGGCATGCCACGCCTCGAGGGCCTCGAGCGCGAGCGTCGTCGACTCGGCCACGGTGCGCAGGTGCAGGTCGATAGAGTTGGGGTTGGTCGCGCGCTGCGCGTCCAGCACGGCCCGCGCGCCCGCCAGCGTGTGCCGCTGCGCCTCGGCCGCCGCCTCCCGCGCCTGCAGGCGGTACGCGCCGATGACCTGCCCGCGCAGGTGCTTGGGCGCGGCGGCAAAGTCCGCCGTGGCGCGGTGCATCGCGTGCTTGCGCCGCTCCTGCCACTCGTCTGCGCGCGCAAAGTGCGCCGCGGCGGCAGTCTTGCCGTTCGCTTTGGCCTTGCCGTTGGCAGCACCTGGCTTGCCATTGGCAACCGCCTTGCCGTTCGCCTTGGGCTCCTCCTCTACTGGGCGTATCACGACACCGAGGCCAATGTTGCCCGGCATGATGTTGGCCGCGGCGCGCTTCTTCCCCTTCGCTGACCACGCTCTCGAGGACGAGGACGAGGCGGGCGAGCCCACGCGCTTGGAGAGGAGCGCCTGCCCCGCCGCCCAGCTCGGGTTGGAAGGCTGCAGGAGCTCGTGTGTTGGCTTGTAGCCGGTCGACGCGGCCACCGAGCCGGGCACGACGCGGGCGGGGGCGGGCTTCTCGGGTTCCTTGGGTGCAGGGCGAGTGAGGCGGTTGGCGTTGATTGCGCGGGTGGGCGCCGGCGCCGACACGGCCGTTGGCCCGGGTGTGGTCGGGCGCGACGACGCGGGTGAGCTCAACGCGCTCACCCGCCCGCTCGCTGGGCGCTCCAGGCCCGCGAGCACCTCGTAAGGGTCTCGCTCAGAGGTGCGCGCCGCCTCGTAATCGTCCCAGGTGCGTAAGTCGGCGAGGAGGTCCATGAGGTCGATGGCGTTGGACGTGTCCCAGTCCGCGGCCGCGAGGCAGAACTCCAGCTCCTCCTGCGGGCCAAACACGGACACAAGGACGTCGAGCACCTCGGACGAGGGCGCGACCTCGGAGGTGAGGGAGAGCTGCTTGAGACTCGCGAGCACAGCCTCATACGCGCTCGTGTAGTCGGGCGAGTGGAGATATGTCAGGAACCACGGGGCCTGGGCGCGCGGCGCAATGTCAGCGAGGTACGCCGACACGCTCGACAGCGTGTCCCAGATGTTGGCGGGGGAGGGGCGCGCGATCGGGCTCAGCTGCTGCGGTCTTCTCTGCAGCGTGTCGACTATCGGTATTGTTTTCGTCTTCTTCTTCTTCTTTTTGCCGCCTGTGGTGGGGGCGGCGGCGCCGGGCACGGGCGACGCGGGCGTGGCGGGCGTCGACGCGCTACCAGAGGAGGAGCTCCCCCGTCGCATTACCACCTCCCACTTGCCCTCCTCCTGTGGCGGCTCGTCGCCCCACGTTCCATTGCGCTGCGACTCGCGTATCACCTCGATGGAGAGGAGGTGGTCCACCGCGTCGTCGAGCGAGTGCTCGGCGGCCAGCGCCGTGTCAATGTCCTTGCTGGACCTGACGTCAGCGAATCCCCGAAGCAGCGCACAGGTGGGGGAAGAGGGCCGTGAGGAAGTCCTTCTCGGACTCGAGGTCGTCGTAGTCTGTTATTGCCGTTGAGCGGGAGGCGGAGGCGGAGGAGGGGCGGGAGGGTAAGGAGGGGAAGGCGGACGAGGTGCGAGAGGGGTGCGAGGGGATGGTGGAGCGCGAGGAACGGGTCGAGGGCGAGGGCACGCTCGAGAGGGAGAGCGTGTCGATGGGCAGGCTCTCGGGCTCGGACGACAGGCGCTGGCTGGATGCTGGCTCGCTGTCCGCCTCGTCGGCCGCATCGGCCACGACCTGCGCCTCGAGCGCGGCGAGCTGCTCGCGGAGCACGCCCTCGTTTTGGGCTAGCGTCCCGTCGCTCGCATAGTCCTGCACCATCGCGCTGATGAGCGCGCTGTCGAGAAGGGGGTAGTCGACCTGCCGTCAGTGCCGTCATGCAGACGCGTACATGGAGGACAGACTCGAAGACGCCCGGGTCAATGTCCGACGACGACTGCCATTGTCTTGGGGCGGGTTCTGCAGGGGGTGGTACCCGGTTCTTGCGCTTGTTCTGATTCTTGCCCATTGTGGATGGAGAGGGATAGCGCTGCGGCGCTTATATGCAAGCCATGATTGCTCGAGAGGAGAGGGTGAGCGCAAGAGGTGTGAATGGATCAATGGGCAACGAAACAACCGCGACGCGCTCCATATCCGCCGCCCACTCTTCCTCACACCACCTCCACTTGCGCGCACTCGCCATGTCACGTGACATCACCAACCTCCACCGGAGATTTTGAAAGTCTGCTCGGCACGCCACCCGTGCAGTTGACAACTCATAACAACCACCCACGCACATCGCAACGACATGCCCAAGGCTGGAACCGGGAAAACGAAGGGCTTGCGGCACGACCCGCTCCACGCCCAGATTGATGCCGACGCGGCGCTCCGGCGCTTTGGGCGCGTGAGCGCGCCGGATAAGCGGAAGAAGAAGCAGACGGGGAGCGATGACGAGCAGGTGAGTTGGCGTGCGCAGAGCCACCGTGCAGGTGTACGCGATGGAGACGGAAGCGATAGCTGTTGGCGACGTCGTGAGCTAATCCCAGCGACCCGAGGACGCGCGCATGTCGCGCAAGATTCTCGAGCTTGCGCGCGAGCAGGCAGACGAGGTGGGGCGCGAGCTGGGCGGCGACGAGTGGGAGGACGACGAGGACGACAACGTGCCAGCAGGGCGGGCACGGGTGATGAGCAGTGACCTGGAGAGCGACGACGAGTTTGGCGGCGACGTCAGCGGGAGCGAGGAGGAGGCCGAGCTGCACATCGACCCCGAGGACCACGCGACGCTCGACGCCCTCAACGCCAACAAGCCCGAGGATGGGGGGCAGACGCTCGCGGACCTTATTTTCGCCAAGATGGCGGCGGGGCCGGTGGTCGAGGACGACGGGCCGCCCGACCCGAAGCAGGGCCTCAACCCCAAGGTCGTGGAGGTGTACACGAAGTGAGTGGAGCCAAGTGGCTGGCTATCACTTGCGAGCTGTCACACCCGGCGATCGCCCGCCCGCTTCTTCCCACGTCGCTAACCTCCAGGGTCGGCTTCCTGCTCTCGCGCTACAAGTCCGGGCCGCTGCCCAAGGCGCTCAAGATCCTGCCCTCGCTTCCGCACTGGGCGCAGCTCCTCGCGCTGACCGAGCCGACAAAGTGGACGCCGCACGCCGCGTACGGGTGCACCAAGATCTTTGTGTCCAACCTCAAGCCCACCGAGGCGCGCGTCTTCCTCGAGGGTGTGCTCCTCGAGCGCGTGCGCGACAACATCCGCGACGACGGCAAGCTCAACGTGCACCTGTACGAGGCGCTCAAGAAGGCGCTGTACAAGCCCGCCGCCTTCTTCAAGGGCATCCTCTTCCCGCTCTGCGAGTCGGCCTGCTCCCTCAAGGAGGCGGCCATCGTCGGCTCGGTCCTCACCAAGGTGTCCGTTCCCGTCCTCCACTCGGCCGCCGCGCTCCTGCGCCTCGCGAGCATGGACTACTCGGGCCCCAACAGCCTGTTCATCCGCATCCTCCTCGACAAAAAGTACGCGCTGCCGTTCAAGGTCGTCGACGCGCTCGTGTTCCACTACATCCGCCTCGCCAACAGCCCGCGCTCCAAGGACGGCGAGGACAAGCTCCCCGTCCTCTGGCACCAGAGCTTGCTCGTGTTTGTGCAGCGCTACGGCTCCGACCTCACGGCCGACCAGAAGGACGCTCTGCTCGACGTCATTCGCGTTCGCCCTCACCCAACGATCTCGGCTGAGATCCGCCGCGAGATCGTCGCGAGCGTCGAGCGCGGTGCGCCCCGCCCGAACGAGGATGTCGAGATGGCGTAGGGTTGAGGCTTGGGTTTATAGACTATGCACTGTATGATAGCGCGTGTGGGCTGCCTGTGACAGGTGCTGAGCTCGCAGCTGTGTGTCGATGCCGCCTTTCGTGACACCGGACCGCGACCCATCACGAATACGCGGCCCTTCTCGCCACCTGCTCGAGTACCAAGCTCATCTACATCACATCCTACAACATCACTGGGACAGAGCGGCGCGCGCCATCGCGAGCACACCGTTGTACGTCAGGTTCCCGCCGATGAACCCGCTCGCGTGGCAGAAGAACGCGCCAGCGATGCCAGAGACCTTCTCCAGGTCGGCATCACGGACACCACGCCATGCCTCTGGCAAGCTCAGGCGGTTCACAAAGCTGTCGGGGCTCTCGGGAACGCACTGGATGCGCCACTTGCTGTCCGACTTCTCGGGGTTCTCGGGGTAGAGGACGTAGAGAATCTTGGCGGGGGGCTGGAGGGTGGGCTCAATCGAAAAGAGGTGGTCCTTCCAGGGCGCGGACTGGGGTCAGCTTCTGATCAGCGAAACAGCCGACGGCCTCTCCCCGGCCCGCTCGCTGCTCATCTGCGCTCGCTAGCCTGCTCGCGCCCACCTCATTCACCTGCTTGAACACGACGATCTGCCCGGACGGGTCGACCTCCTTGCGCTCCTCGAGGGCCTTGGCGACAATGTCGCGCGCCGGGAGCCACGCGTTGGCAAAGTAGTCGAGCTGCTGGAGGAACTCTTCCCCGGTCATCTTGGACGCGACGGCAAACTTGGCGTCATAGTCGTCGTCCGAGGCGGGCTCGTTCCAGCGGGGGTTGAGGCGGCGGACGCGCGAGCTCAGGTCGGTGCGCTGGTTGTACTTGGGGGGCGAGTCGGAGATGTTGACGCCGTTGTCGATGGCGTCAATGCTCTCGATGAGCTCAGAGTACAGCTGCAGCCAGAGGGTGTGGACCTGCGCGTCGTCCTCGGCGACGTCGAGGGTGCGCGCGATGATGTGCTTGCCGTAGTGCTTGTAGACGAGGCCGGCGGAGGAGAGCTTGGTGCCGAAGCCGTGGCCAAAGACCTCGGTGAAGCCGCGCTGGTGGTGGTCGTAGCGCTTCTTCTCGTCGTCGTAGACGCCGCCGACGTCGACGACAATGTCGAGCGGCTCGACTGAGGTCAGATTGATCAGACGGAGACGCACGCTTAGCGGGGTCGCGGGTGCGGACAAGGTCGGCGTCCTTGTACTCGTCGGTCAGGCGGAGGAGGAAGACGGCGAGGGCCTCTGGGCGTTAGTCTAGTCGTTAGTGGGACGCACCGTCGCAGTGGAAGGTGCCCGAGTGGGTACCGATGATCTGCAGTCAGCGAGCTGCGGGCAGCCAGTGAGAGTGCGGCCAAAACACACCTTGGTCGACTTCATCTTCTTAGCGGCGGGGGCGGTGGACATGGGAGCAAAGGCGAGGCGGGGGAGGAGGGAGTGGTGGGTGATACGGCAAAGTCCAAGAGAGCGTACTGATCTGAGAAGCAGCATGCAGTGGCGAAGCGGGTTGTGGCAGCAGGCATCGGTCGCATTCACACCTCGATCACCAAAAACAGAGCGGCGGCCAGAATGTTTACGACCACGTGGTCTAAGTCTCCCACGGTGTGGGTGAAGAATGACGTTTTTTGGTATCCCACGGTGGGTTGTTGATGGTGGAGGGAGTGGGTGGGTGGTGCCTTTGGGCGGGCCAAGTGGGCCGGTCCCTTGAGCTGGCATTCGGGGGGAAGGGGGAACCACAGGCGGCGCTAAGAGACGACACACCTTCATCCACCACTGCTGTTCACCATCCACCATCCATCTGATAGCTCTCCTCTCCATCCACATCCACTCCTCTCTCCCTCTACATCCACATCCCCCTTCCTCTCTACATCTCTCTTCATCTACTCAAATACACGCCCATCCTGCTTGCACCTACTCCCACTGCTCCCTGCCTCCGTCCCCTATCCCTCAATCTCACCTCATCGCCGCCCCCGTAGCTCCCCACCTCCCACTCCCCAGCCCCAAGCCCCCG
Source organism: Cutaneotrichosporon sp. PK4640 (assembly GCA_023630115.1). Taxonomy (NCBI): domain Eukaryota; kingdom Fungi; phylum Basidiomycota; class Tremellomycetes; order Trichosporonales; family Trichosporonaceae; genus Cutaneotrichosporon; species Cutaneotrichosporon sp. PK4640. The sequence goes on from JAMALN010000117.1 coordinate 52,950, forward strand.
GCATCCAGTCATGGAGGCAAGGCGGAGACAGGCTTCTGCCTCGACATCCACCTCGTACTCGCACGACGACGCCAAGACGCCAGGCAAGGGGTCTGGGGGCGTGACGCCGAGGCTTGACGCAGAAGACGACGGTGAGCAACCCCCACCCGGAGCTAGTCCGACGCGTCGGCGCTCCTCCAAACCCCTCCAGAGCTCTCAGGAGCCTTTCTCTGCCTTGCCAACATGGGCTGTGCTGACATACGCAGGTACCCCGCGCCGCACACGCGGCCGCAACCCGCTCCCGCCGCAGGTCGGCCCGCTCTTCCCTCCCCTCCCACCCCGTCCGGCAAAAAACTCGCCAAAGAACTCGCCCAAGACCGCCAGCCGGTCGCCATCAGGCAAGGTCCAGAGGCTAGCGTCTGGGAGCGCATTGTCAAGCGCCATGGGTGACGACGAGCCCGAGGACGCGCCGGCCGACGATGCCGAGGCGGCGCGCGACACTCGCGCCGCGTCCGCGTCCAGTCTTAGCCCGCCCCCACCCGCCGACGACGAGATGGACATCGACCCGCCCCCACAGGAGAAGAACGAGAGCAACGGCGACGATTGGGACGCGTACCACCGCCGCCGGGGGGTGCGGAGCTTCAGCGGCGCCAAGGCCGGCGCCGTCAAGGTCGAGCCCGTCGAGGCCGACCCTGTGCCCGAGGAGCCAGAGGCTGAACCCGAAGCTGCGGCGGAGGGTGAGGCTGAGGTGACTGAGAACGGGCCTGAGGCGGAGGCTGAGCCCGAGGCAGAGCCTGAAGCCGAAGGGGACGACGAGGCCGACGCCCCACAGGCTGAGGTGTCGAACGGCAACGCCGATGCCGACGCGGATGCGGACGAGCGGTCAACAAAAGAGACGTCGGTCGCAACCAGCGTCGAGCCCTCACTCCGCAACCCCCGCAAGCGCCGCGGCGAGGAGCAGTTGCTCCTGGATGACCACCTCCTGCCCAAGGAGATGCGCCAACACGCACCCATCCCACCCCGCAGAGACAAGTCGGTCAAGCGCTCGGAGCCGGAGGAGGCTCCTCCCAAGGAGGAGCCTGCCGAGCCCGAGGAGCCTGAGGCCGAGGAGGCCGAGGCGGAGGAAGGTGGCGATGACGGCGAGGAAGGTGACGATAGCGGCGAGATCACCCGCTGTGTATGCAAGCGCGAAGGTGAGCTCCGCCCGCAGAGAACTCAGCTGACGGCGCAGAGGACATCGATGTCATGATGATCCAGTGCGACAAGTGCAACGTCTGGCAGCATGGCGCGTGTGTGGGCATCTGGGGCGACGATGAGGCTCCCGACGGTGAGTTGGAGTGGCGAGGTGGCGCTGACGTGCAGAGTACTTCTGTGAGGAGTGCAAGCCCGAGCTGCACGGCCCGTTAAAGAAGTGGATGAGGCATTGCGGCCGCAACCCGTGAGTGTGGTGTCAAGCTCGGAGACTGACAGTACAGGGCCAACTTTGTTGCACCCGAGCCAGAAGACCTGCTGAAGCTGTACCACTCCACGGACAAGTACCCGCCATCGCAGTCGAAGCGCTGGGCCACCGAGCTCCCCCCACCTCCCAAGCCGCCTTCACGGTCGCACCGCAAGAAGGAGGAGGACGATGATCGGCGGTCCTCGCGCAAGTCTGCGGCAGCGGAGAAGGCCCCGCGCCCACCCTCGTCCAAGGATGCCGCACGCGACCGGAGGCGAGGGAGACGTCAGTCGACCGATCTGTCGTTGTCTGGCTCTCCTCCCCGACACGAGCCCAAGAAGCGCAGCACCATGAACTCGCGCGACGCAGCGTACGAGGAGGCTGTCAAGGCTGCTCTCGAGGCCAGCCGGCGAGAGGCGTCAGGCGAGAAGGAGGAGCCTCCTGTCGTCACCGAGGAGCGCAAGCGGCGGCGACCCGAAAACGACGAGGGCGAGCAGCAGGAGCCCAAGAAGGGCAAGAAGAAGGAGAAGAAGGACGACGAAGGTGAGCTGACATTATTCGCGGTGCTGACAGCAGACTCCGAGGCGACGCCAGCCCCAGCGCCCAAGCCCAAGCACCCGAACCAGTATACGTACAGGCCTAAAGGCGACCGTTCCGTCGCAGCCGCGTCGCCGATGCGTGCGCGCGGCACGCCCCAGCCGACTGGGCCGCCACCTGCTCACGACCACGGTACGCGTCGGGCTGGTGCGATCGCCAACAACCTCGCTTCGCAGCCATACCAGGCCATGACGGTACACAACCTGAACTGGTATCTCCCCGACCACCTGCAGCCATTCGCGGATGTCCTGGAGACGCATACACCCGTTCCACTTGAGGTTCCATCACCAAGGACGCTACAGTACCTCCCAAGAACGCACTTCACCAACCTCAGATACGGGCCATTCACAGACGACCGCGATGAGGAGGGCACGCTCATCTTGCCAGACGATATGCCGCTGCGCGAGGTGGAGGGCGACGCTGTCAACCACCGCGAGCCTCCCACGCGCGTTCGTTACCCTGTCAAGCGAATCACGACTGCCGAGATGCGCAAGCGCGTGAGGAATCTGCTCGAGTACGTCGGGCGCGTGCAGGACGAGGAGGCACGCCGTTCCGAGCGAGCAGCCAAGATCGGTATCCCAGCCACGTCCGCACCTCGGCCAAGATTACCACCGCTCGGCCAGGAGGATAGGGAGGGCTCGCACCCAAACGGCGATGTGGACAGGCCACCGTCCGTTCCACCCCCTCCGCCGGGCCCTCCTCCACCTACTGCCTCGCAGCTGCTGGACGAGTTCACGCGCGACCTCATCGCGTTCCAGGAGGCGTTCAACACAGGCGACTTTGAGAGCCTGCCCTTCGCACAGCCACGTCCGAGATCACCCACGCCAGCGGCCGAGCCCACGCCGGAGCCTGGCGCCATCGAGCAGCCGGCCGCCGAGGACGAGCCAAACCCCGAGGTTGCTCAGGAGCCAGACGCGGCCATGGTGGCCGAGGAGACCATGGTGGTCGAGGAGACGGTGGTGACCGAGGAGGTGGTGACTGTCGTCGAGGAGGTCAAGACCGAGCCGCCGCAAGAGGACGTCGTGGCCGAGGAGGCCGAGGCAGCTCCCGCCGCGTCCGCCGAGCCTGCCGAGCCAGCAGCAGAGGCAACAGTGGAGCCGACGGTGGAAGAGCCCTCCGAGACAGACGCCCCGAAGTTGCCGGCTCCACCAGCAGGGGCCGAGGAGGTCACCGTGGAGGAGGTGCCCGGACCCGCGCCCGAGACCGAGGCGATGGACGTCGACGAGGCCCCGGCAGCGCCCGCTGAGGCAGCACCCGAGCCTACGGCCGAGCCTGCTGCTGAGTCTGCCGCTGAGCCAACTCCGGCGCCTGCCACAGTCCCAGCCGAGGACGACGCGATGGAGGTCGACATGGACATCGACTCCTCCGCCGGCTCGGTCCCCCCACCCGCTGTGCCTGTACCCACCGAACCCGCAGCTGAGGCGATGGAGCCCCCAGCAGAGACAGCAGCATTAGAACCCACGGAGCCACCCGTTGCGCCCGCGATCGAGGTCACGGCCGAGCCAGAACAACCATCCGACACCCCGACGCCCGCCGAGCCCTTGGCCCCTGCCGTCTCGACGGTCTCGGAGCCACCCGCACTCACGCCCGTGCCCGAGGTGCCCGAGCCACTGAGCGCCGACGTCAAGGTCCCATTAGTCGTGGAACAATCTCAACCGGAGAAGGAGGAGGCGCAGGAGAGGGAGAGGGAGAGCATTGCGACCGAGGTGGTCGCGTCGTAGCCATAGCATGTCGTGGCTTGTCACATGAAGTGTTGTCATCAGGCGAGTGGTGAGAAGGAGGTGTGTGCTGCAAGTCGCTTGATTGAGTTGATTGAGGCTGCGGATGGGGAAGTGCGGACAGTGGGAGTCCCGAACAGCGCTGTGAGTCTCCTAGCTCTTCTATGGGGTCGCAGCGCTGTTCAATTAGGAAGGTGAAGGGTGCTATGCTGTGACAAAGTCCGTTTGTGACAGGTTTGTGACAAAATACTCACCCTGCGACCTTTGTCACAGCCCAAAGTTCATCCACCCGCTCACAGCGCTTTCCAGGCCCAGAGTGTGAATAACGCGGTGGCTCATCCATACCCTCAAGCCGACACAGCACTGTCCAACGCATTGCCTACCCCATGCTGCACCCCCACCGCCCACTATCAAGCTCGCGCAAGTGTACATGGATGGACTCTGGCTAACAATTACCCGTACATACGCTGACAGTGCTACAAAAAGATCTCTAGTGCTGCTGCTGCTGGAACTGGTTGAGCATGGCCGGGTTGAGGCCCCCGAGCCCACCCTGCCCAAACAGACCGAGGGCGCTCTGCCCGCCGCTGTTGTTCTGGTTCTGCGCCGCCTGCGCCGCCTGGAACTGCTGGAGGTTGAACCCGGGGATCTGGCCGAGGCTGGCAAGCGTCGCGGCGTTGAGCTGCGGCTGCGCCGTGTTCCCCTGGTTCGCGTTCGCTTTCTGGTTCATCTGGTTCATCGCCAGCTGCGCCATGTTGATGCCGCCGCCGCCGAGGTTGCCAAGATTCTGGAGGTTGCTCGGGTTCATGTGGTTCATGAAGTTGTAGCCCGCGGGGAGGTTCATGTTGCCCGCGCCCGGCAGGTTGCTGTTGAGGTTGTTGCCGAGCCCGCCGCCGAGGCCCTGGTTGATCTGGCCGCCGAGGCCGCCGCCCAGCCCCAGACCCGGGTTGTTCTGGGCCGGAGACTGGTTCTGCTGGCCCTGCTGGTTCTGCTGGTTGGCCGCCACGCCCTTGAGCATGTTCTGCTTCGTCTTCTCCTTGGCCTGCCCGATGATCTGGGCTAACATCTCGCGCGGGATCTGGTTCGGATCGAAGCTCTCCGAGACGTTGAGGCTCGCGTCCCGCAGGAGCTTGATGATGCCCTGCTTCTGCGATTCCGTGAACGTCATGTTGGGCGGGCGCTGGGGCTGCTGATTCGTTGCGGCCAACTGCCGCATCTGCAGTTGCTGCAGCGTCTGCATGTTCGGCTGGTTGGCGAACTGCTGCAACGTGCTCGGGCGCGCCTGGGGCTGCGTGGGCTGGGGCTGGCTCTGGCTTGGTGTCCGGGAGTGCGTGGGTGTCGGGCGCGCCTGGTTGCCCATCAGCTGGTTCTGCAGCTGGGCGTTCTGGAGGAACTGCGGCGAGATGTTGGGGACGTTCTGGAACGCGCCGCTGTTCACACTCCCGTTGATCGTCACAGGCTGCTGCGGTGTCTGCGTCGGGGCCGTGTTCTGGTTCGCCGCCGGGGCCTGGGCAAGAGGCGTGTACGGCTGCTTGAGGCACACCACGCCCAAGAGACGGTTGTTCTGCTCGTTGCCCGGCGTCTGCGGGCCCCTGCTCGCCGACACCAGTAAGATGCCACATCCAGGGTTGCCGAACTTGATGAACGCGGCGAGCTGCTTCGCTAGCAGGCTCGCGCCGAGGTAGTTCATCTTGGCCTTGGCATCGGGGTTCGCCTGCGGCGACACGCTGAAGAGCACACACGGCGCGTTGTGCGTCTTGACGTACGTTTGCAGGTCGCCCATGTTCATCGGTGTCATCGCCGACATCTCGAGGTCTGCGGTCAGCGGATTGTCGAGCGGCTAACTCACTTTGCGGCCACTGTGGCAGCATCAGGTCGGCCGGGTTCATCTGCTGGCTGAGCACCGAGCACTGCACCGGGATGATGCTGCGCTCCTGGCCCTTGAGCATCCAGCTGATTGTGCCCTGCCAAACCGGCGCGCGCATCTGTGGTCCGGCGTTTGGCTGGGCGTTCTGCGCCTGGCCAGGTTGCCCTTGCGGGCCCTGCTGGCCCTGCTGCTGAGCCTGCTGTTGTTGCTGCTGCGCGGCGAGCTGCTGCTGCCGTTGGAGGAGCAGCGCCTGCTGCTGGCTCTGCAGTTGTTGGGTTGTTTGCGCCGTCGTCTGCGCGTTCTGCGGCTGATTTTGGTTCTGGTTCTGGTTCACTGCCGGGTTCTGCCCCGTGATGCTCTGCTGGTTGCCTTGCTGCGCCTGGAGCTGGCTGAGCTGGTTCTGCTGCTGCTGGCTCATCTGCTGGTTCGTGTGCGCCTGCATGGCACGCTGCCGTGCCTGCATGGTGGCCGCCAAGAACTGCTGCTGTGACATGCCGGCCGGGATGTTCATGTTGGGGATGGTGATGTTCTGTGGAGGCGCGCCGGGGGCGTTCGGTGGAGGGTTGGCGGCTTGTCCGGCATTCGCAGGGTTGGCGGTGGGCGGAGCAGGGGCGCTGGTACCGGCCGGGTTGCTTGCGCCATTGGCGTTGGCGTTAGCGTTGGCGTTGGTGTTGGCGTTGGCGTTGGCGTTGGCATTGGCGTTGTTGACGTTGGGATTGCCCAGCGGGTTGGCACCAGCGCCGACGCCCTTGTTCTGCGCCTGGATCATGAGCTGGCTTAACTGAGCCATCGCCTTTTGGCGGACACTCATGTCGTTGGAGCGTATGCTGCCAGCTAACTGTGTCATGACAGCCGGATCCAAGCGTCCACTCGAGATGAGCTGCGCCAACGCATTGAACGGGCTGCCCTGTTGTCCTGTTGCGCTCGCCGCCTGCGCCATCTTGACCGCCATCGCCGCCTTCTGCGCCTGCTGGTACTGGATCTGCGCTTCTGTCGGACCG